>QJPP01003926.1:48586-131203 GCA_003996215.1 Jaltomata sinuosa | reverse complement strand
GAAGCTTAAAGTTGGACCATCAAAGCCCAACCAAATCGGGCCCAAACAACTACAAAAAGTAGCCACCAATATTGACCACATTTTTGACCCAAGAGAAGCCCAAAATCAGCCCCAAAACTTAACCCTTTTGAGGCCCAAGCAAAGGGTAATTTTGGCCCAAGTTTCTTGACCCATTTTGGCCCAAATATACTCAAAAAAAAAAAAGTCGGCCAAAAAGGTCCCTTTATATAGGCCATTTGCTGATCCATGTTGATCACAAAAAAGCTGGAAAATTCTCTCTTATTTCATTTCCTTTTTGGCAGCCCTTCTCTCCCTTTAGGGTTCTAAGAAGACCAAGATTAATTGAAGATTAAGGTGAGTTAAACAACTTGTTATCTTTGTATTAATCTACTACATATAGCTAGGATATCCTATGGTAAGAAAGACATGAACTATGGCAGCCCTTTCTTATGATTTAACACATGGAAATTGTGTAACAATTAAGAGATTTCTTCTTCTCTTGTTGGTGTATGTGTAGGGGGTACTTAAGCCTTTAAAGCATCAATAAAAAGAGGATAAAACACACCTTCAAGTGTGGTAAGTACTCTGCCCATAATAATATTTTTGGATTGAAGTTCGGATAGACAATTGTTGTTGAATTGTTGTTAAGAACTCACGGGACGGCGATCGGAAGCCGTGAGTTCAATGTGTTGCTATCGTATTTCGGTATGGTGGGTTGTGTAGGGGATGTTTGATGTGTTTTGTATTATGGGAGGCAGTAGGTTGGTGTGTGTGTGATGTATATTGGATAAGGGGAGGAAGGTGTGACGATACACCTTTAATTAATGCAAAATACGTAAATCTGCCCGGGAAATGTTTAGCTACTGTTTTGGGAGTGTTGCAGCAGGTTTAAGAGCTAATATTAGCTTCATTATACCCTTGTGTTGTAGATTAACTTAATAAAGGAAAGTCCAAGTTGTGGGAAGCGCAATCTTCGGAAAGAACGAGGTATGTTAAGGCTTCTTTATTCCTTATCGGCATGAATCTAGAAATAGAACTCTAAATCTCCGAAAGAAGGAATTTGAGTATTTTGTTGTAAGAGAGCTGATTTGGTAACTCAACAAGTCTTAAGGAACTAATTTATACATTATGGCCATTCAAGTCGCCTTCTTATAAAAATCTGATTCTTTTTGCACGAAATGTAAGTTATCCTTTTGTCAAGTTTCTTCTTTGTATTGTGATCTCTAATCAAGCTTTAGAAAGTATACAATGAAAGTTAGAAAGTCAAATCCCCATTTATATGTGTTTGGTATGTTGATTCCAACACCTAGTAAGCCAAGGCTAAAGAAGTTATCTAAATGAACCTTCATAAATAACAAGAATAGCTTTGAAGGTCAATCTAGTAATACACTTATTATGTGTGGTTCGCGTGCTATTAAATATAGGGTGCGCCGAGGCGCTGTTGTGGTTCAGTATGGGTTATAAAGAGTGAGTTGCAGCGTGAGTTAATGCATGTGTTGTGTTCTAAAAAGAATAAAGGAGAAATAGCTTAACGAGTCTTACCAATTATAGTTTACAAGTTGCATATTTTATCTTGTTCAGATTTACTACTTGCGACTTGCTTTTATGCTTCTACCTTACATGCCAGTACATTATTGTCGTACTGACGCCCCATTGCCTGGGGGCGCTGCATTCATGCCTGCAGGTCCAGACAGAACCCCAGATAGACCTCTTCAGTAGGAGTTGCGGAGTTCAGCCATTTTGGTAAGCTCCATTCTTCCTGGAGCTGACGAGTCAGAGGTCTAGCTTATATTTTGACCAGGTTATGTATATGTACAGCTTATGGGTAGTCCAGGGCCCTGTCCTGGATATGAGATATTTTACTTACTCCTAGAGGCTTGTAGACGTGTATATGTACATCAGTGTTGGGTATGGCCTTGTCGGCCTTGTTATTAGTTATCTACTATGATAATAGCCTTGTCGGCCTTGAGTTGCTTAACTACTATTGAGCTTTCAGTGTTTCCAATTGTAATTCTTAGAGACCTTGTCGGTCTCAGACCCCCAGCAGGTTCAACAGAGATACACTCTATTTTGGCACCCTCGGCCTTTTGGGGCTCCGGGTGTCGGTCATGCCTCCCATGGTTTGGGGCGTGACAGTTGTAAATGATTTTCGCCCTATAGTTGGCTAGACTTAAATCTTTGATTCTTGTATAAAACCATGTTGAGGAACACCACCAGAAAAAGAAAAAAAAAAGAGTAGTGGCTTCTATGATAATATTGATTGATAATTGAGTTATCACTAAAAATATAAATTATTTTGTATTTAAATCAATTAGAGCATGGAATAATCAATTTATTCAGGGGTCGTTTGGTAGGGTGTATAATAATAATGATGAATATGGTGTATTAGTAATGCCGGTATTAGTTATGGCTGAGATTATTTCTAATGCAGTGTTTGGTTTGGTGTATTAAAAATACCATGCATTGCATAATTTCTAAGAAAATTATTTGTTTGCAAAAATACCCTCCACAAATACGGTGGAAAGGATATGGAAGGGCAATTGTGCCTTCCACCATGCTAATGTATGCATTTGAACACCTTGCATTACTAGTATCACGGATTTCCATGTATTAGTAATACACAAAACTAATGTATGCATTATTTTTCTTAATGCACTCTACCAAACGACCCCTTGCAATGGTGATAAAAGGTTTTAGGATATTTCAGTCATTTTAACCAAAAAAAATGCTTATCAACAGTATTTCTCCAAATATCTATACAACTTCTTTCCAACTTCAATACTTCTATCCAAACGCGTAACTGCATACGTATAAAACCAGCCCAACACTTGCAAAAGTGATTTTTAGTACTTGGTGCTTAAAGGCTACTTAACTCATCCAATCCAAACGGGCTCTTATTGGTAGCTAACACATTCTAAAAAGAGGGGTCTTATGGGAGCAACCATAGTCAAATAGACTTTATCCTTGCAAGAAAATGAGATAAAAATAGATGCAAGGACTGTAAGGTTCCAGGAGTAGTCGTGACCTCCCAACATAGGATAGTTAGATGTAAAGCTTAGGAGTAGAGTGAGAAAGGTGACGATGTACAAAAAATCGTGAATTAGGTGGTGGGCATTAAAGGGTGCTAACTAGTTAGTGTTTCAACAAAAACTACAAGAGAAGGGAGTTTGGCACTTAGAGAGGAACACAGACATCCTAGGGAAGGAAATATCAGGTTGCATTAAAAAAATAGCAACTGAAATGTTAGGTGTGTCTAAAGGTCTAGGACCTTGACTACAAAAATCCTGGTGGTAGTGAAGAGGTACAAAAAGTTACTAAAGATAAAAGAGGGGGGAGGGGGGGGGGGTTCTAGATGGATTTAGATCAGGGGTCCAACCCAAGAAAAGTCGAGCTAAAGGACAGGCCCAAGGAAATTAGGGTCTCCAAAGTGTTCTGCTGCTCCTCATGTGACACCACGAGCTTTTTTAAACAGAAGGTGTCAACACCAACGTGGTCCAAACCACTCCAATAAATAGTTGCCATCATACCAGTTGTATCTATAACCTCATAGGGTACGAATGACCGTTGGGTAAAACTATGCTTCAGACCTCCGTTTTCTTCACCTGCTATCGCCGGAAAACTCGCTGGTGCAATATAAAATTGGTCTTGCTCTCAACGCAGATTGGGATGGTGAAACTCAGTTCTTCTTTTGAGATGGTTACTTTATTAGGAATGTTCCGACCATCTCCAATCACTTCAATTCGAGCCCACTTGAGGTGGTTTTTTAACTGTCTCCTCCATTGTCGACTTCTAGCCGCCACATAGATCTCCTATTTGCCAGGAAGTTTCATGTGATCACAAATGCAGGAGAAGTCCTATCGCTCTGATCCATGTGGACTTATTTTTTGTGCGATTGTTATGCATCCTGCTGTAGGGCTCCACCTTTCCAGCCTAACCTTAAATTTTTTTCCAGGTCCAAACCCCTTGGAGGATCTGTTCAACCATGTTTCTATTTGGGAATTCAAATAAAAACAGTCTCTCCGCCATTTCATAAATATCTACCCCAAATGTTTTTTTCCATGTAGATGAGGCCCATTTCCTGACATCTGATAGAGTTGGCATCTCATAACTAGGGTTACCAAAGGACCCAATAATACATCTACCTTTGCATATGGTTAGTTAATGTTGGAAATTCCGGGGGAAGCTATTAAAGACAGAGGAGGGGTGTCATTAATGAAGTTTCCTATTTTGAAAGCTATGTCTCTCCATCCTGCATTGAATGCTGATTCTGGTAAAATGATCACTGCTCTGTCATCACCCTTGAGAGACAGTATACTCATGTACCCATTTGCAATAAACTTTCTAGTACCAAAAACTTCTGCCACCTGGTCCTTTGTCCTCCCATCTTCTCACGAGGTTCTTGTCGTTGTTGAAGGCTTCTTTCAGATTGGAACATATCCACTCCATCACCTTTTTGCTAAGAGTTATTATTCTCATCATATTTCTGCATTCCACCCAGTCGAGCCAAACTTCCTCACCAGAGGTCCATCTAGTAATGTCAAAAGATTTGAAACCAGCTGTAAAACAGATCCTTATTTCCCCTATGATGTGGTAGAAATTCCTAGGTGTTTATTTCAGAAATCACAGTGGGTTATAACTGTTGGCTGAAGAAGAAAGGGTCTAATTCCGGTGTAAACTCGTCGGAAAAGTGTACTCTACAGTCCTAAGAAGTAGGAGAGAGAAGATTCCTGGAAAGCGTGTCTGGGAGCATTTTTTTTCAAAAGTTCCTGATCAGTTAAAAAAGATCCATATTGGTAATAGCTACTAATTGACAATAGGTTCTAAACTTGTTAGAGAACTTCTAATATTATCATTATTAGTATTATATATTTTTAACTTACTATTACTTTTACTTTATTTGTATGATGATGATATGATATAAGCGTAAATGAAGAAATTAGATTCAAATAGCCGACACCAACTTGTTTGGGACTGAGGCATAGTTGTTATTACTTTTTTCGTCACATATATCTTCACGTAAAATCCTTAAGAAGACTTACTTGAACTGCCTTTTAAAGTAGTTAAGCTTTAACTCCAGATAATTCAAAATAAATATTAATCAGATTTTCTTGTAATATATACTAAAAATAATTAATATACTTAAAAAAATGCCATGGATATGACGTGTGCACTTATAATGCTTCATCTGCTTTATGAGGTTCAATTTAAATCAAACAGTAATAAGTAAGGAAAGACATTATGTAACAATTTATGAGAACCTGGAAATGGTCATAAGCTGAATAACTGATAGAAATATAAATTTCACTTCGAAAAAATATCTCAAATTTAAATATTCTAATTTTTAGGAAAATATAACTATAAAATTTTGTAAGTGTGAGTCCACAAATTAGAGACAGTTAAAACTAGTGAGACGAAAGAAAGAAGCAATTAGTGGGTCTTAATGGGTTGTGATGTTATTGAAGTGGTTTTAATCGTGCCATAGGAATATTTATATTGCCAAATTTTCTATTGGTTCAATGGTAGTATATTTTAATAAAATAAAGATTTCTCGTTTAATATTCCATTAATTAATTTTATTATATGCTTCAAAAATTTAATCAATGTTTAATTTGGATTTTCTTATCTAGAGTTGAAGATTAAAGGGTCGTTTGGTTCCTGGTTAGAGATATGCAGGACTAGTTATGTAGGGATTAGTTATTCATGTATTAGTTATTCCGTCTCCTATCTTGCATAAAATAATACATAGATTCCCGTGTAACGTGTACATGTATCACTTATGCTGGATGTAAACTAGTAACTAAACACCGTACTTGGTGTGTTGAATCTTATACATAGCAACTAAAATGCTATCAAACATGGTACTAGTTATGTTGGTTTTAATACATGAATAATTCACTTCCTAACCAGCAATCAAACGACCCTAACTACTTTAGAAGACAATTAAAAAGTAAGTTATCCCAATGATTTTTTTTTGAAGAGGGTAACTAGAAGTTATCCCAATGATTTTATGTGAAGAAATATGAGAAGAAAGAAAAATAAGAAAAGAACTATACCTAAGAGAGAACATCTATCCTTGTACCCTTGGATGTGTTAGGGCAAGGGGTATAATATTTGAACAAAATGCTAACAGCGACCAAGAATTTGTCTGAATAGCATAACAGAGGTTTAATGTAAACTACTTTTGAAAATAGAGAGGTAAATTTGACCTTTTCCCCAGAAATGTATAGTCGCTTAGTTGAGGAGGTTGGGAACAACATTGTTTGTCAAGGTTGTTTTTTGGTCTCTGTAAAATTCATCCAATGTCAAAAAACCTTAAACATGCTTAAGTCACTAATTTTCAGCACATTCCAGCCAACTTTGCACACACAGAACACACACAAATAAATATAAACACAACGGGTAAGCCAGATACATTCCTAAAATTACCCACAAATTCAGAGACTTCTGGTGCAATGCACAGTACAGTATCTAGCACTGCCTTCCACAGATAAACGAGTACAAAGGTAATTGGAAACAGAAGTGTCAATTACAGAGTTCAACAAACATATCTACCACATTGAACTTTATTTCATTTTTTTGGGATTTACTACATTGACCTTTCGTTCCTAATTTTTTTTTGATGACCAATTGACCTTTCGTTCCTAATTGATGCCAGAGGTACAAGATGTTCTTCCAATATGGTCTGCGAAGATGCACTTTCATCCTTACTGTCGACGAGATAGTCTCTAAATTCTGCAGATCCCAACATAAGGAAGTTGCTCAATGCAACTAAGAGACGAGCTTGAACTCTTTACCGCCTAATTCATTTTGGTTACTAGTGGGCCTCCTTTACAGCTATAAACATCCAAAGTTCAAGAGAACTAATCTATGCTCAACCAAGAAAATGTTTGATCAATCCCATTGTATACCTCTGGAAAATTTAATATTAGAGATCTCCTCCAAGAGTAGGAGAGAGACTCTGGTGACTTGAGGAGTTCCTCAAATTTATTTTACTATCACAGATAATACTCCTCTTTAAGCTATGGGGGGAAAGTAAGTCATGACTCCTGGGTCTAAAAAGACAGAAATTTCCATCTCCTGAGAGCGACAAGCATTGTATCGTGAAAGGATACCTTCTGCTTGAAAATTAGACTAGTGAACAAGAACAGGCACTATTAGAATGGTTACTTAACTGATCCTCAGCATTCAAAGGACTCATGTGAATCTTCAATGCCTCTCACCAGAGGGCTCATACACATGGGGTTCAAGGGGTGTAAAATAGTATATGCTAAAACACCAATCATTTGTAGTCTTGTCTGCATAGTTTTAGGTATATAAATACATAGCGAACTGTTCATGAATACAAAAAGGCAAAAGAAAGAAGACGTACAATTGTAGATTGAGAAAACTTTTCACTGATGGGAACACCACCAGGCCCATTAGCCTTGATGCTATAGCCATCCCTCTTGATGGCCAAGGTAGCAGGCTCCCATATATCAAGAAATCGTGTCTGTACACCAAAAAAGATAAGAGCAAAAGAAAGCTATAGATAAACCGGAATAATTTATTACATGATCATAAGAGATTGAATAAGGTCATTATGATATTCCCCACACCTAGAAACTCATAAATGTCCTTACCGACAATGAAACTTTATATGAAGCATGACCACTATAAAGGGTTTTCTCGATGCAACTATGCATTACAGGATCTGCAAACAAAGAGAGTTCACATAAGATGAGTTGAAAGTACGTGGAGCAACAAAACAAAAGCAGGAACAAGGATCTCTGAGATTTTAGCTTGCAAGGAGATCTTCATGCAAATATAAGACAGGAAACCTATTTGGGTTCTGAGCTCATGAAAATCCACGGGCATCACTTCAGATGAAAGAGAGAGTACAGAAAACACCCTGAAGAAGTGTGTAATATATTGCTAACTGACTATTAGAATAGAGATAAGTGAGTGGCAGACAGAAGGTTAGTGGATTTTCCCACTGCATGGAGCTCAGTACTTTGTAACCAAAACCATTCCCAGATAAAAATATAAAGGGAAAGAAAAAATACAGATCAGACAATAACAGATCAAGAAAAATCTCCCAACAACCCAGAGGGTTGTACCATCACATGGGAAGAAGAAGAACATGATCAAGCAAACCCTAAATAGGCTTCTTTTCACCTTTCTCTAATCAATACGGAAAACCAGATCAAACAAATAGAACATTGACCACTTCAGAACACGACAAAGTAGCTAAAAACCGACTGAACCTATACTAACCATATACTTTCCCCGTCCCAATTTATGTGATGCACATGGAGTTTAAGAAAGAAAGACTGCGGGTTGACTATGAGGTTATGGTGAGATGTGCTTGGGTGGTTTGGCACTTCTTAGACAATGTCGAACACTGTGAGAGAGTTGATGTTCAGTTGGAAGAGCAAGAGAAGGAGAAGACGAAGGGCATGGAATATGGTTCCACTAGCGCTACTGTGGATTGTTTAGAGTGAGAGAAATAGGAGAGCTTTTGTAGGTGTAGAGTCGAGTTTCTCCCAGTTGAGGGGTAGTCTCCGTTCCCTTATTTTCTTTAAGTGCACTCAAAAAGTTCCTTGTTGTATAGATGATTGGGTGGAGTTTGTAGAGAATCATATCGTTTTGCAAATTCTCTACTTTTTGGTACATCTCTTGTATACAGCCGTTGTGCCCATGTTTATGAATGAAAATACTTTTACTTGATCAAAAAACAAAAAACGAGATACTGACTTTTGAAACTTGTGGTCTAAAAGAAGCCGTAGATATTCGGGACAACCTAAAAAGGAAAGTGCATCTCATAAATTGGGGAGGGAGTAACAAATTTCATATTTTTCACAATTCTCCCGCCATCTTGTCAAACAGAAAAGACTGTCTTTCTAGATCAGATTATTGTTCTCAAAAATATTACCAAAGGAAAAAAAACTAACGGATTACGCACTAATTTATGGTTGCCATTCATAAATATTTATTTAATATAGTGAGCTTTCAAACAGAAAAAACAACTATTAGGAATTTCTCATAGTCTCCTAATATTGATGGAGAGAATATTGACTTCTATAACTTGCAATCACAACAGTCAAAGTCTAAAAAATTGTATGAGAATAGACTTAAAGTACCACAAGTTATCTTCCTATGCTCATTTGCAAAGACCTTCACGAGTTCACCCTGAAAATCAAAAACCAAACAGTCATTGCAGTGTTTCTCTTCGAGAGATAAACCTAATAAAAAGAACAACTCTTACTATAAATAAAATAAACCACATTCGTTTGGCAGTCTTCCCTTTTTATACTAGAATAAACACCAAAGAATGTTTATAAACAGTGAGATTGAAGTTGAATGGTTGAAATTTCACCCTACGCCACTTGGGTATATGTCTTCTTCTTCTCCCTATTCGCGGGCCCTCCCCTCCAGCCCTCCCCCATAAAGAAATACAAAACAGTCATATATGAACTATTTTTGTTGACAAAAGCCTTGAGTTGAATTTCCCAATAACATACTCGATCTTTGTGGGGGTCCTATAACAGCACTGGACTTCTTTAAAATGGAATAATACACACTAACCTGATGATGGGGCAGAGAGAGTGTGTTCACTCTCTTGGGAGCATGTGAGCCGAAAAATAACTTTAAAACTGATTAATTTGGACACGTGTCATTTTCTAATTGGAACTTAAACAACTAATTAGGCTTAATTAGTTATCACCATAAGTTGATGGCTTAAAACTGATTGGATTAAGTTCCTCTTCCATTTCTGGTAAAGTCCAATCTGTTTTTTTTTTCAGAAATCTAATTTATTGAGGACTCTGTTTATATTTATAGCTACCTTATCACCAAAAAATTTCATTCCTTTTCCATTTTCATAATCATATCACCACTGAGAAAATGATATCCATCTTCCAAATTATCGGGCTTTCAAATGATTTCAAGTTGATAGGTTAGAATATATGGCTCTTGAACCCAAAATATTTAATGGCTATAAGCTTCAGATCGAGCACCTTTATTCATCTCACATAAAGATTCAAATAAAGCTTCAGATCTACCACTCTTCGGTAACCAAACTATCTTTTCAATCTCAAATAAAAATGCAATTTAGACATTAAAGTTTGGCAAACAAAAACTATTATATCTCAAATAGAAATGCAATTTAGACATTAAAGTTTGGCAAACAAAAACTAACTCTTTCTCATTGAACCATCTTCAAGATCTGGTTGTTGGTATATTATACTTTCCGGTGAAATGGGCTTTAAAATGGACAGCCATATCATTATTTTAAAAAAAAATGGACTGCTAAGATCTATCTGGAAGGAGAGAAATCGGAAAAAATAGAAAGCAGAAGGGAGCTGGGTGGTTAAGTGGGTGTTATTCCTCCGACAGTGGTGAAGTGGGCGGTAGCAGAGGAAGAAGGATGGATGAAGAAGTAGAAAAAAAATAAAGTTCTAAAATAGAGAGGGGCGTGCAGTTCACCTCTCAGCATATATTTGGCTGTGGCATTTCAAGGTTGTATTTGTTTTATTTTAAAGAAGTCCAAGGGTGTAATAGGAGCCCCGTAAGTGTGTTACTGGGAATTCGAATCAAGTTGAGGGGTGTTTTTATGCATTTTCCCAAATTTTAAAACAAAGAAAAACAGAAGAAAGTATGCCCTCTCAACAGAAAGCACCAACTGAAAAGCACTAGAAACCATGCACCCCTTACTGTTTCAGGTGATAAGACACTTCCATTTTGGAATGTCGAATAATGTAGAAGAACTTCAATGAATAATGAAATTATAAGTTTTGACAGCTTTCGGTATGCTAATATCCTTGAACAATTCAAAGAAAGTCACTTCCTTTAGCAACAACGTAGTACATAAACATCCAACAGTGAGCTGACACTTTATTTCACAAGTATAAAAATATGTCAATGAAACTAAGATGAGATGGAATAGAACATCTTCTCAAATATTTATAGGTAAAGGAGCTTTGTAATGCTACCCAGAAAACAGAGACTGAAAGCAGAAGATCAATAAAAGGAAAATGAGAAGGGTAGACCAAGTATCTGGAAAATCATAAGAAATAAGATAAGCCAAGTTCAAATTTTTGACCGTTTTCCTCATCTTTCTTTACTCAAACTTCGCCCTTTTCCACCTCTCTGCCTTTTTCTATTCCTTCTGTCCCAAAAGAATGGCAGGGCTTAAAGTACAAGGGTCAACGCATCAAATATTTAGCATGAACTTCAGACATTGATTTCTTAATTTTTAAGAAATAAAATTACATACTAAGAAACTGCCAAGAACTTACAGTCACAATTTAAAAAAAAAAATTAAAATGTTTGAAAATATTTAGTCAAGGAGGAAATTGTCTACAACAACATACCCAGTGAAATCCCCCACAGAGTAGGGTCTAGGGAGGGTAGAATAAGAAGACCTTACCTCTACCTCCATGAGGTAGAGAAGTTGTTTCCAAAAGACCCTCGGCTCATGTGAAGAAACTCAGAGTAATAATGGAAAGAAAAAGGGCAGTGAAGAAACCATGACAACTAATATGAAAGCAGTGCAGAGCAAACATGCAAGATGATAACGGATACAAAAAGTTAGAAACTACATGAATAAGGCTAATACGACGACAGACACAGTGCTCTAGACTACCACCACGCCCTATCCCGTCGAAAAGCAAGACAACATTCGACTACCTTTACCCTTATCTGTGACCTCCATACCCTCCTATCTAAGGTCATGTCCTCGGTAAGCTGAAGATGCGTCATATCCTTGTCTAATCACCTCTCCCCAATACTTTTCGGTCTACCTCTACCTCTCCTTGTACCCACTATATATCCAACCTCTCACACCTCCTTACTGGGGCATATTCGTATCTTCTCTTCACATGCCCAAACCATCCCAACCTCTCTTCCCTCATCTTGTCCACTATGGAAGTCACTCCCACTTTGTCCCGGATATCCTCATTCATAATCCTATCGCTCCTAGTATGCCCACACATCCATACCAACATCCTCATTTCCGCCACTTGCATCTTCTGGACATGAGAATTCTTGACTGGCCAATACTCCGCCCCATACAACAAAACCGATCTAACCACCACTCTATAGAACTTACCTTTAAGTTTTGGACACAAGACTCCGGATGCAAGCCTCCATTTCAACCACGCCCCACCAATACGATGTATGACATCATCGTCGATCTCCTCATTTCCTTGGATCAAAGACCCAAGATACTTAAAGCTTTCTCTCTTGTTTGATTAGGAAGGATGGAGTGGAGTGCATTTATTTTTCCGGGGAAGCATGGAGGCTGATATAAAGAGGCAGCAGAGGATAGAAGCACTACCTTCCGTTTTCGGTTGTCCAATGGCTGCACTTCAATAGCAAGGTAAGTATCAACATCGTCAGCAGTGACAAGGTAAGTTGGTTGCTTTGCCCCTGTCACAACAGTGTCATGTGACCTCAAAGGAGAAATAAAGCAAAAAAGATATGTGACTTGTTTAGTGGGATACCCTCTATATAGTTAAAAGATCCATCTTCCAAATGGCGAACCCACTGCAAGTTCAAGAATAACCAAAAGAAAAAAAATGTAAGTTCCAACCAAAGACTGACAACACACAGCATGAAAGATCAAGTGATCATGATACAAGTGGAACCAGAGAATCAGAAGCAACAATAAAGGAAACGATTAAGGAAGAAAGCTAGAAAGGTCGAAGCAAGGAACACCTCAAAATTGCAACTGGTTGTTCCATTAATAGAGTAGCCACAAGCTTGGAGTGCCTGCCCAGGATAAGCTTCACCAGAAATTTGGAGACCCTCTATAGCAGGTAGTGCCTCTTCATCTGCGGCTGAACAATGCTCAAGTTTAAGGCACGGTAACCACTAACCAGCATAAGGTTCGACTTATTTAAACAAGAAAAACCTATCGGGGAACAACACAGTTCTCCAACTGTTTGCCTAATCCCTGGTAAGATGTGGACACTACTCCGCAGTGAAACATCTTCAACTTCACATTTCACTTTATCTTCTTAATCGAGAACTTCCCATTTTGGTTCAGTTCAATGGGCTTCAGTTTAAATTACACCACAACAGATATCAAGCAAAGACACTAAATTCACCTTCTGAATAGGACGATGAAGGTTCCTCGAGAACTGGTGGCAGGTATGGAGAGTACGATGAGCTTGGATCATCTAGCTGTGATGTGTATGGTGAGCTTTTATTAGCCCAGTTCACTGAAGGCTCTCTATCATTTTGATGTCTCTCCATGTCAGAATCATCCATCTCATTGCTGCTGATGAGATCACTAAAAGTAACTTGCTTACTGGATGTTTCTTCACTTTTAGGTTTGGAATGCGTATAACCGTGGCTTACTGCAAGTTGTGCTGGTATGACTTGTGCTGCAGTGTTCCTGTAGAATCAGGTGACGTAAAGACCCAAAGAACAAAGTTACCCAAAATTGGAATTTAATCAATAAACAAAGTGAAAACAAGCAAATCTTACAAACCATGAAAATAAGCAAAAGTCAGAAAAGCAACCAAATGGTGAACCATGATATAAGAGCACAAACTATAGAAGGTGTGACATAAATCCTCTTGCAAAGAGAACCAAGTTTGTACTCATGAAAACAAATGTTTAACCAGAGAGATCAGCAGATTAGCACAAACCAGATTACCCTGTATGAGGGAGAAAGAAGAAAGATGGGGTCCTAATCTAGACTATGAATTTATGCTTACAACTGCTTCGTCCCAAAAATTAGTCTATGCATAGGTGATCAAGTGTGGCATGATGCTCTTAACAGTTGTGATTTGACTGCAAATTTCTAGTTCACAACAATGTTGACCATCTTTATAGTGGTCTTGCAACTGCAATAAAAGGGCTGAGGACCATCCATATAGCCTGACTGGCAAAGACTGTCGTACAGTTGATGATGTCAGCAAATTATTCCAGACATAGTCGCACATTGTTGCAAATGAAAGAGTTGAAACAGAAAAAGTTAACTTTACAAGGAAATGCCTTAAAAATCAACAGCTAAATCAAATATCCATATTGACACTCAACGATTCGACCATAAAAGCTATACGGTTTGCTTGCAGGAGTATAATCAAAACGACAAGGCACATTCACACCTTATTCCATAATTATAAATGGACAACTTTAATTAAATCTACAAATAAGAATAAAAAGGATATAAAAAGTAATGCAGAAAGAGACCGCAGACAATTTAACAAATCATCACAATAAAGCCTTGAAAGTCTGATGGATTAAACATGCAAGTTATCTAACCAACTATTCACAAGTATTCCACACCAGGACCTACTTTATCATTGTCAACCATCAATTGTTTCAAAGTAAAAAAATAAAATAGCTGTCTTCGAACTTAAGCTTACAAGGAAATAATCTACAATAAGTTGAAGCTCAAGTGGTAAACTAGCTGTTGAGATGACAACCTATTTAATGATGAAGGTCAAGTGGCCATTGCTAAAGTGAGGGAGAAACATAAAAAGCTCCAAAAGGCACTTGCCTAAACGTTTTTATTACCACTGATGTAAATCAAGATAATCATTTCCGTCACTTGACATAGCAGAAAATGGTTAGATATTGACCATTTGTTGGAGGGGTCGATGCCCATGGGAGATATGAAAGTAGGGTTTTCTGGGCTACTCTAAGAGCCCGTTTGGATTGACTTATTTTAAGTGCTTTTTAGGTTAAAATAGCTTTTAAGCTGTTTATAGTGTTTGGGTAAGGTAAAAAAGTGCTTCTGGACACTTAATTTTAAGCCAAAATAGCAAAAAAAAAGGTAAAAGCTGGAATTTCCAACTTAAAAAAAGCAACTTAAAATAAGCTTATCCAAACAGGCTCTAAGCAGCACATTATATGTTACGATAAAATTATTACTTTTCAAAATCCATATCTTCAGACCAACTCCAATACAACAATGCAGTCAAAACATTCTTTCTTTAATGTTCAAGAAGGTCAACCAATTTCGTCTAAATTGGGATGAAGGGAATCAACTAGAACCAGTAAACACAATTAACCAACAAAAACAAACAGAGACAGAATCAACCTATACTAGACTCAAGACTTCACAAAAATAATTATTATTTTATTGATAAGGGAACATACAAAGGTTGTTCATCCTCAACAAAATTTTGAGCATTTGAGCTTCTTAATCTTTTCTCGGGAATTAAATTTATTTTCACGTAATCTATTTTTGTTTGGAATTGAAAGAAGGAAAGATAAATTTTCACGTAATCTATTCAATGCCACATGCTATGAATTATTTTTCATCATTTTCTGAAGAGCCAGAAAAGGTAGTTGGAAAATACAATTTTGTGGAAAGATGGAAACATGATTCGGCCATGAATTTCATCCAAAAATGACCAAGCATTCGGAAAAGTCAATGAAAACAGAACCCACCACCAAAAGCAGATGGTTGGAATTGTACATTCAGTTCACAGTAGCAATCTCCATTTGATCAGGCTCACCTGCTTGTAAGAGGTGAATACCCCCCCAAGTCATCAGTCTCCAGATTTCTTTCTGCATCACGGTTTAGACCACTCTGAGGATTCCTCAAGGGATCCCAGTCTGTTGCAGTCCGAGGATCTGATGAAAGAGGAGCCTTTTCACTGGAATAGGCTTGTTGTGGTACTAGTTCAAGACCTTCTTTAATCTGTAAGAGAACATGAGAAGTAAGAAATCCATCGTGAATTGGAAAAGAAATCCCTTCAACATATTATGTCACAAAACATTAGACTTGCCCCAGAAGACTGAGGAGGTGAATGCGCAAAATTTGACAGGTTCATATCTGATCGCCAAGGTGCCATTTGGTACTGAGACTCCTTCAACTTTGCCTACAAAAAGAGTACCTATATATCTTTAAGATGTTCAATTAAGGAAGGGAAGTTTATCTCCACATGACCAGTGGTCAGAGTTAATAGAATTGGTACTTCAAGCAAACATACCTCAGTAACAAAAAGCTTCTCTTGTAAATGTCTAAACAAAACCTGCAATACATTGCTTACTGAGCTAGAAAAATTATATTGGCATTTCAGAATGTATAAGTTAAAATAAACTCTGCTTACATTCCATCTACACTTTACAAGCTTGAAAATCAAGTTTTTGTTTATTTACAATTTAAACAATCCTCAAAATCAATTTCGAACATTATCCTCCACTTATTCTCTCTTAGATTGTTCATATGATACATCTTGAACTTCTTTCACTTTTCTTTACTTCAGTCCAGTTAATGGAAATGGAGATAATATGATGACCAAATAATATGGAAGACTTACTGAAAAAGAAGACAAACAAATAAAATACTCGATAGAGCAGAAATGATGATATGTTTAACCCGTCAAATGAGACTATTTAGTGGTTCCCTGTCTTATGTATGAAGTAAGACAGCTAACAGCTTATACTGGGTATGCTGCATTGGAAGGACGAGTCCTAGAGGATTAAAACTATAGAATGTGACACCATCCTAGTTTTAGAGAACCATTAATTTTTCCAAAAAGACAAATTATCGGGTATTACAAGAACAGACCCAACAAGAGCTGAATGAATATGGAAGATTCATATAGCCGATTCTGACTAACTTGATATTGAAGCATATTTGTTGTTGTAACGTGGCACAACAGTAATTCCAGCTAATTTATAACTTCTGCTGATCTCTGGAAAAATTAATCAGTTTACAGTGGTAAGGTAGCATTTGCTTTTACATATAGCATCTGTAAGATGCAACCCCTTGGTGCCTTGCATAAATTATTTTTCCTATTATTTTCTTATTTTTTCTGTTGCATCTGTACAGGAAGTGGCATTAGATTTGTGCCTTTAGTAAGTAGCTAGGTAGGTAGGTAAGATAGATAGATAGATAGAGACATGCTAACCTTGACATTGCTGACAATTGACTGTGCATCAGCTACAGGTGGCTGAAGTGAGTACTCTGCAAGAAGTGGCAGCAAAGATGATACAAATGTTGATCTTTCTTGCTGTGCAGCCTGAAAGAATACATTAACCTCAAAAATACTATCATAGAAGGGGGGAAATTTTGCAATAAAAAAAATCAGAGCAGCTCAACATCTTTTGCTGTAACTACCCAGTGACAAGTAACTCGGTACAGCAGGCTAACTCTAATTACCAGAGACGAAGTTACAAAACTTCTCATCATGATTCAACAAAGCTGCTGAATACTTAAAAAAACTGTGCATGCGCCATCCCAAGAAAACATCGGGCTAATCCTTAAAAATTAAATCTTTTCAGTATAAAGAATCAAAGCCACACAACACAAGTTGATTGCAAATAGACACATCGTATAACTAAAGCAAAAACAAGATGGATCGAGGTAAATAGCCACATGGGTGGGAATCTGGGAGATCCCAATAGAATGAACAAGGAAGGAATATTCAACAAAACACAATAATCCAAAAATTGGAATACACAGCATAGTCTACTCCATATGGATCTAATCATTAACACACTAATAGATGGAGGAGAAAAAAACAACAAAGCAAAATATGAGTCCACGTGAAGGTGCAGCTGTACCTGCAGTGCATATGTAAGGCGTATATTTTCCTCAATTATGTCTTGTCTGTACGATATCGCTTTAGATGCAGCATCAACAAGATCTTGTTGCTGCTGATCAAATGCCTACACAGATGTTAAGAGCAAAGACATCAATAAGTTCAAGGCCAAGGAGGGACGAGTGAAATTGACATGACAGTCACTCTGGCCTACCATGCGCATATAAGCAATTCGTTTTTCCAGAACATATTTCTCGTTGCGAATTTGTGCTTCCTACCAAAAACAAAAACCATTCACTTCGACAATAAAATAACAAAAAGAAACTGATATAGTAAAAACACAGGCTCTTTCATTACCTTGACGGAATATTCAGAAAGATATTTCCTCATTTGTACAATCTCCTGTTCATGCTCCTGGATCTTCAAAACAAGATCCTAAAATGATACATTACTAAAATTAGGGGAAAAGATCAGTATGATGTGTTAGAACATGACCTTTCCTAATAGAAACGGAGAGAGACCTTCTTCATACTGCTGTTAACTTCGGCCACTGGCATCAAACCTTGTCCAGATAAATTGAGCTGTCTGTCATATTCTCCTTCTATTTGATACCTACCTATGCCAATCTAATGTCACTGTTTCTGTTTGTATCTATGAAGAAATGCTGGCTAAAAACTCTTTTCACAAACATTATTAATATTGTGCATTGGTAACACCTAAGTTGTAATGCCTCCATCTGGTAAACTGATGTTTAGATGATGAATTGTATTTATGTGAATACCTGTTGGGTGAAAATGATGCCGAAGGTGATGAGAAATGAGAAACACCAGAATTATCAGTTGTTGTCAGACCACCAGGAAGTGGTCTCAATGTACCATTCACCTTGCTATATTCGGTTTGGCTCTCTCCCTGATTTTGCAGAGTCAAGTCTGAATCATTTTGCCTGGGATCTTTTGCAAGAACCATATCACTAGACAAATTACGTCCTATACTATCCATGTTTCTAAGTTCAGGAAGTTGACTTCCAAAACTCAAAGTTGATGGATGTGCTCCATCAACCTCATTTAGATGATCCAATTGACCAACTGAATGAGGAGTTTGACCTTTCAGCTCTCCTGATCTCTGCAAAACGTTTAGATCCTAAATATTGTAAGAACCTTGGATATGTGAATGGAATTGAATTTCTTATCACAAAATTCACAATACACTATTTCAAAGAGGTGCGGGCTGCACAGATGGTATAATTTTATTAGAAAGGATGAGGAGTCTCCGAAGCAAAGTCTTTGTTGAATTGTGTGACCATCTCACCAAAAAGAATCAAAAAGTAAAGCTTTTAGAGAGAGCACACTTTTATTTATTTAATGATGCCTTCAACAGGCCCCTCACGTGCAAGGCTTGATTCTTTGTGATGTGTCAAGCACGTGGAAATTCTTTTAGATAATGGGTGGTGGTGAGACTCGAACTCAGGAACATTGCCTGTGTGTGACCATCTCATTTAAAAGCTTAAGTTGTTAGAGAGAGTACACTTTTATTTATTTAATAATGTCTTCAACAGTCATAAAAGTAGAACATCAGCAAGACGATGGCTTAGTTAAATATCTATCAAATGGAGCCATGACAGACAGTAGAAAACTTCAATGACAAACTAGAACTGGCACATAAAACTAATCCATTGAAGTCCTTGATGATCATGTCAGGCCAACGGATATTAATTGTACACATAAGTTTACCAAAATGTTGAGCAGTACATAAGATGTAGCAAGTTGAAACATTGCTCTAAATAGTAATGACAGAGAGTTTCAAAGCTAGTTAAGTGCAAGCAACATGATATTTCACTATAGTCATTTTCTTCTAGGATTAGTATACACCTAAACCTACGTAATTCTTGGGAAGTACAAAAATATCAACTTAAGCACTGTTGCAAGTACAACAAACAGTAATTACATATTTTTTTCATCCTAAATGAAGCTAAAAGCTGTTCTGCATCCTCTTTTTCTTTTACAGTTAAATTCTCTTTCCTGTTCAATAAATGTCCAGAATCACGGTTACTAATTGGTTGAATAGTGGGCAATCCTTAATTTTTTTGAATATATGCTGCCAATTATTTCGTTTCTTTTTGCGTGTGTAATGAAAAATCTACCAATAGAAGAAATAAATTTCAGTAACACCCGCTATCTCAACTCTCAAGCCTATGTGCAAACTTATTCAGTGAGAATGAGATGGAAACTTATTACCAGTAATGTCAGCAATACAAAATGACTTTTGTGCTCATCTGTTTAAAAAGATTATGGCGATTGTATAAAAGAATCAATACTTAATCCCTAATTAAAAAAGAAAAATAGATACTGGTGCTTGTACTACTTGCAGTTAGTTCATTGAAAATTAGCGGTGCACTTCTCTAAGAGCATCAATTGCATATTTGTTCATAATAACAGCAAAGCTTTCTCCGCACTTTTCCAAACTGGCAGCTTGAGACTGCTGCCGACTTACTTCATCTCCTGTATAGATGTAATCTTCACAAGAAGCAGCAGATAGGGTTCCCTTCGCAAGTAAACTTTAGTCTGGTCTCCTAGTTATAAATTTGTTATCACATGAGATAATCACCATCTGTCTACAGAAGCAATCTGCAGTAAACACTTGTCAAGAGCTGTAACTCAGATTTCTCCCTGTTCATACTTATCCTTTCTAACTTAATCCAGGCAATGTATTGTAACTATATCTGCATACTTTTTCTAAGAATGGTAAATTTGTAACTATATCTTCATTCTGTTTTGCCTTCCTCCCCCAATCTCCTCATTTCTAAATCAAAGAACCTTGATGATCCATCCACCAAAATAATGAAAACCTGCAGCCCCGTAAATAGCAGATTGAGGATAACAACCATCTCTTCCTATATTGTAAATTTACAGCAACACTTTGGGACTAAATTTCTAACCTTTTGGGCACTTATTGGTGAATGCCCAGAATAACCCTACAGTTTTTGCAAGGATGGCGAAGGAAATGTATACATAAGTCGACGAACAACATATGGAAGAATATTCGAGCCCCAGTATGGTGGTGCATCTAGAAAGAAAGAAATGGAAGGCTGTTGAAGAACAAGAAGCACTCTGTTATGTTGCAATTTTTTTACTTAATTTTTTGTGCAACATTGATGTTGTAAATGTGACTGAACGTAGTGCCATGATTCACTTCATTTAGTCATCACATATCTTGTAATGCTCTCTTTTGTTCTTTGTAATTTTCCCAGCATTGCCTTTATGCTGGGTACGGAATTTATAAAAGCATCTTTTACCAACCGAAAAAAGATACTGAAACACTGCATCCATTTAGTCTTGACCATTATCTGCTTCAGTTCTGAGGAAATATATGATAGTTCTTTTTTTTTCACTTCACTGGATCCTTTCTGTCACCGTACTTTTTATGTGGTAATTATCCAAGTCAACAAAACTATTCTAATGAATGTTGCTTACAACTTTAAACAAATTAATAATGGACTAGCAGCATGTATTTCAATGCATGGTAGTTACATTTTAACAAGGGAAAAGGGTCAAACTTACCCTCAACTATTGAAAATAGAACTACTATAACCCCGTTTGGTTTTGGTAACAAAAATACCCTCGCCGTTAGTGTATTGGCTCAGCTATGCCCCTAAAAACTAACAAACTTCCATGTGTGATTTTAATCCAAAGAAAAAACTGGGCATGCTGATGTGGACACCCAAAATTAATGGGGAGGAATATTTTTATTTAAGCAAAATGCCACATGGAACCAAATAAGAAGATTTCAGAATGGCTGGTTAAGGTGATGGTGGGAACTTGGTTTGGTACAGGAGTAAGGCTTGTGCGAACTGGCCTTGGAGCTATTGGCAGTGGCCTAAGTAATGCTGGAAAATTTATGAGAAAAAATTGACATGACATTCCAGTAGTTCAAAGAAGAGTGGTACCTCAAGATGTACTTGCAAGTACTGATTAGTCATGTGAACTAAGGCTCAATCTTTTTTAAGAATCCAAATTTTAATTTGACAATGTCTTATTAGAAGAATGGAGATTAAGTTGTTGATAAAACGGTGAAAGTTATGCCAATGTGAAATTGTTTATTGTTCTGGGTTTCCCGTACCATCTTAAGTTAATTAATATTATATTTAGAAAATTCTGTCAAGCTTGTATTTGTTGGCATAGACCTAGGAAAGCAGTTAGGATAAATGCTCAAGGTAGGTCAAAAAATTGTCAGCGAAGTTTCAGTTGCACCGGCTGAGACACCAGCAACGATGGAACTGGTGAAGGAAGAACCAGCTTCAATGACGATCTTTCACTGAGTATGTTGTTGTTGTTGTATTCATTTTGGACGTCCACGTCAGCACAGAAATATCTTTTACTGGATTAAAATCACACATGGGAGTTGGTTAGTTTTTAAGGGCATAACGGAGCCAATAAACTTAACAGTGAGGGATTTTTTAGACCAAAACCAGACGGAGGGTATAGTTCTATTTTCAGTATTGAGGGGTAATTTTGACCCTTTTCCCTTTTAACAATTACGTAAGGGTAAAATGAGCATATTTAAGTGGCAGCAGAAACCTAATCGGCACTCACAATGTGCTATTAACGTCAATTTTACAACATCAACAACCACTATGCCTCAATCTCAAGCAAATTGATGTCACAAGCTTAAATTTATAGTCTCCAAATTGTTGGTACAACCATGTAGGCTGACTGTATAATCATACTACCTTCTGCATTTTCACAGTTGAAGAATTATTCAACTTAAAGTGAAGCTAGATGGTCCACTTTATGATCTGCTACCTTAAAGTAAAAGTATGGAGTAGCTAGCAATAGCTGCAACTTTATATCAGTTGCTATCCCCTAGATCAAATATAGGTGTGGAACATAGATAATGTCATTAAACATGTGCAAGTCTAGAAAAGGGCATAGATTTGCCAACCATCAGACCTACATATATAATAATGTAGAAGTGATACAAAAGAAATGATTTGCATTAGCAAGTACAAACAAAAAAATGGATTCTGGTGAAGGCTACAAGCAAAGGGGCAATAGAAGATAATAGATGGTCAAAACAATGATATTCAGAATGTACCATGTTCCAGAACCATAAGATGTAACGTATAAGACAAACTTTGGACCATGGAGGAACAACCAATCTGAACTTTACTTACATATTTTTCAACTTCTAGAATCTTCTTTTGAAGTTCTGTTCTTAATCGATTATTCTCATCAACCTGCAAAAGAAAAAATACATATAGGATCAGCAGACAATTTCTTCTTTTTTGTGTTCTTTTTCATTTTTTACAAGGTAAATTATTTTATAAATGACAGGAAAATCACATATACAAGCCAAGCCGTATAACAAAACAGAGAACCTACAACAAAATATGGTTCTCTACACAAGAACACCAATCCTCCATTCACATAGCACCTCATAGGTGCACCAAAAAGAAATTAGAAATAACAGACTATTTTGCAACTAAAAAAGACACTAGCAACCTCTTCAAATGCTCCCATGTTTCTCTCTCCAAGGAGCCCACATAATGGTTGACAGAGCAACATCCAAACTGACGTCTTCTCTTCCTCCTCCTGAAGGCCCAACCATACAACACCTCCTTCAATATACACGGCACCACCCATATTATCCTGAACCAATTTCGGACCAGCGACCATAACAATGTAGCGAGGTGGCAATGCAACAAGAGATGATCTTCTCCCAAACATCTACACGTGTAGCACCATCTAACATAGGTAATCCTCCCCTTCCTCAAGCTCACTGTTGTCAAGATCATTTCCCTTGCAGCTAACCACGTGAAGAAATGAACCTTCCTAGGCGCCCTAGGAATCCAAATAGACTGGTTTGAAAAATCTGATTCCCCTCTCACTAGCAGGCTCTGATAATATGATTTGACGGTAAATATGTCATTCCTACTTTCACGCCATCTCCACAAGACAGAAATGTCATATGGTGCATTTTGTCTATATAATAGATCAACCAAACTTTGAAAGTCTTCCATCTCCCAATCCTGGAGGTTCCTCCTAAATCTCAAATCCAGTGACCTTCCCCAACATGTAGCCCACGCATTTGTTGTACAATCTGTTCTTTCTGGCACAAGATACTATATATGTTGGGAAAAACAAACTTCAACTTACTCTCCCAACCACATGTGCCCCCAAAAACTGATTCGCCATCCATCCCCACCTTGAATAGAATATGACCAATGAATTCTTCCCACCCTTCGTAATTCCCCTCCAAAGACCACATCCAAACGGAGCTGTAATGATTCTAGTCCTCCACCCCTTTCCATCGTTCCATATTTCTTTGCTACCACTTCCCTCCATATAGCATTTTCCTCCACTCCAAACCCCCTATCCATTTTCCTAGTAGAGCCTGTTGAACACCTTACGATCTTCCCATTTCTTTGTGAATGTGACAATTTTCTAATTCACTAAATGAAACTTGCTTGTGTCATCAGGTGCTTTCCATCAAAACTTCCACGGATGACTTTTCAACATTTTAGTCACGGTGGTTGGAGCTTGTAATAAAGACATGAAGTACATAGAAATGCTAGACAAAGTGTTTATTATCAACACTTCCCTCATTTGCCATCCTGCTAGTCATTTCTCGACTCTCTTAACAACCGGATTCCACACTGTAAGGGGTCATTTGGTAGAGTGTATTGACAAAAATAATGCATGCATTAGTCTTGTATATTACTAGTACCTTGTTTGGTACATTTTTTTAGCTTATGTATAATTAATACTTGCATTAGTTATACACTCTATTATATATTTAGGTGTGTATTACTAATACCTCAAAATTCATGGTATTAGTAATGCAATGGATGCTAATGCATGCATTAGCATGATTAAAGACACAATTACCCCTAAACACTTTTTCCACGTCCTTCCCACCATATTTGTGAAGGATATTTTTGTAAACAAATATTATTATTTTTAAAATATGCAATGCATGTCATTTTTAAAACACCAAACCAAACACTGCATAAGAAAAATCTTAGCGTAACTAATTCAAGTATAACTAATACCAGCATTACTAATACACTATTTTTATACACTCTACCAAACAACCCCTAAGATCCTTATTTGAAGCACCCAGCAGCACCCCCAGGTAGGTAGTAGGTAGAGAACCTACTCTATGATTCAATACACGCTAGCTCTTCAATGTTCCCCACCTCACCACTGATGAGTAACTCAACCAGGTAAAGAAGAGATTAGTTCTCATACCTTCTTTCTTCTTTCGACTTTTTCCTTTTTCAATCAATAAAAAGACTGCTACTTGTAATCCAACGGTTCTACTTTGATGCAATTTGAGCTGGCATTGCTGGTGAAAGAAAAGGCCTATATGCAATTATCTTTGACTGTTGGACCGGACTGTGACTGATGTATCATTTATCTATCTCTAGACTACCTTTTGCAATTCAGTTTGCACAACATGGCATAGCTTGTTAAAAGGAAGGCCTAGAGTTATCCATCTTGGACGGGACAAGGATATAGGTCCAGGGCAACAATTTTATCTAACATATGACCAAGAGACATTCAACATTGATCCTATTGGAATGATTGGAGTCCATTTGCAGTTTACATAGCTTCTATTTTGAAACAAAAAGAAAGTAGACTCATTTTCACAGTCAGTAAAACCATTCTGTGAACACATGAAACCAAAGTAGAAATTGTTCCCAGTAGACTGATCATCACAGTCACTAAAACCATTCTACAAACACATACAGACATTCACATGGGGTAAAGATTAGCAAACCTGTTGCTTAATGGTGGCTTCAGCGGCTTCAACTGCTTTCAGAACCTGATACAACCCATCATTGTTCTTGGGATTATTTGAATCATTCAAATTCCATCCCGCGAGTTTAGGCAACAAACTATCCCCTCCATTTTCCATATTTCTCTCTCTCTCTCTCTTTCTCTCTCTACTCCCTCAGCCCTCTGCCTTCAACCTTCCAACACTTGTATTCTTTACTACAAGAAAATTCAAAAGAGGCATAAAAAACCAATCTCTATCAGAAAATGGTATAATAAACCATGGCAGATACAATTTTGACCCATTTATTTCCCCATAATTGAAAGTAAACAAAACCAGAATCAAAGAAAATGACAGAAATGAAACAAAACCCCAATAGCCATATAAATAAATAAGATAACAAAAAGAACCTTTAAAATAAGGTAAAGTACCTCAGTTCCCTATTGAATAGATCGATATAGACATGAGAGCTGATTATTTTCCCCATGGGGTTTCAAGTAGCAGTCTTTTTATTGACTAAAAAGGGAAAAAGTTGAAAGAAGAAAGAAGGTATGAGAACTAATCTCTTCTTTACCTGTTTGCGTTACTCTTGCTCTTTTTAATCATCTTGTCAAGGCTTCTTCTCCTGTTGGAAACATGAATACATTGTTAATGACTGGAATAGTCAAAGGTTCTTGATGTGCCTCAAGTTATAACAACTTATTCCAGGAGGCCAAAATAAACAATTAAAAGAGTTAGTAACTGTCATGAGACAGTTACGGGGTGGTTTTCTCTGTAGAAAAAGGGCAGGGCAGTTAGAAGAAGGGGTATTCAGAAAAGAAAAGAAAAGGGAATCTTCTGGGAGAGTTCTAGCCTCTCGAATGTCTAGGAATGCTGGAATTTGTGTAATCTTAGTATTATGCTATGTCTTAGGTTGTATTTTAAGGTGTTAGCAGTGTCCGAGTGGTTGTTTTCAGGTTTCTTGTTATAATATCAGTGTATCTAGTGTGAAACATCAGTATATACTATAAGTTTGGTATTATTTGTTCCTTTATTTACTGTTTCTGCAGAAGAGTCTATCAATTTGGTATCAGAGCAGTAACGTTCGTGAATGGTGAGTAAAATGGAAGGACGAGTTGAGCAAGTGGAGACTAATTTGATAGGGGTAAGAGAAGATGTCAGAAAACTGGAAGGATGGTTTCAAGAAATGAGAGAGTCTCTTGTGAGAATTGAAGCACAAGGGAGAACTGTGATGGCAGAAGCATCCCCTTCTCAAATTAGATCCTTCAGAAACCAAGACGAGAAGAAATTTCGGAAATTGCAACTACCAGTTTTTGAAGGAGAGGATCCTTTGGGATGGATTTTCAGAGTGGAACGATATTTTGCAGTGAATGAAATTTCTGAAGCGGAAAGATTACAGGCAGCAGGTGTTTGTTCGGAAGGCAAAGCCTTAAACTGGTATTATTGGATAGAGTCTCGACAACCAATGATAACCTGGGAAGAGTTCAAAAGGGAGTTGTTGAACCGGTTTCATCATTCTCAAAAGATCAACCAATATGCTGTCTTAATGGGGCTGAAGCAGGTTAGCACAGTTACCGCGTTCCGTGAAGAATTTGAAAAGTGTCAGCGTCTATGAAGGAGGCGTATGATGGGCTGTTATCTGGCGTATTTTTGAATGGCCTGAAAGAGGAAATTCGAGCAGAAGTAATGCTTTTACGCGCTCAAACATTGAGGGAGATAATGGAAATTGCTCAAAAGGTGGAAGATCGAAATTTTGTTTTGCAGCAAGTTCAAGGTTTTAAATTTGAACCAAATACAGAAAGTTCATGCAATAAACCAGTTGGGTATAGACCCAATTATCCTCGAGTCGCAAACATACTTGAAACACGTGACTCAAGAACTGAATCAGCAGGTCGTAACATTGATTCAGCAGTGCATATTGCCACAAAGTCGACTACTTCGGTAGCAAAATCAGAGGGACAATTCAGAAGGCTGTTTGATTCAGAATTTGCTAGAAAAAGACAACAAGGGTTATGTTTCAGATGTGATGAAAAATTTGGCCCCAATCATCATTGTAAAAATAGGCAGCTTAACCTATTGATTATTTCAGAGGCAGCCAGTACAAATGAAGATGATACGGAAGAATTCTATGAGCCTGCCAGCGAAGATGTAGTTGAAAGGGAAACTAAGGGTACTATGAATTATCAATCTGCAATAACCTGACTTTCACCTTGAGGACAAGGTGACTCTTATAGGGGAGGGTAATTGCCTCAAGTTATAACAACTTATTCCAGGAGGCCAAAATAAACAATTAAAAGAGTTAGTAACTGTCATGAGACAGTTACGGGGTGGTTTTCTCTGTAGAAAAAGGGCAGGGCAGTTAGAAGAAGGGGTATTCAGAAAAGAAAAGAAAAGGGAATCTTCTGGGAGAGTTCTTGCCTCTCGAATGTCTAGGAATGATGGAATTTGTGTAATCTTAGTATTATGTTATGTCTTAGGTTGTATTTTAAGGTGTTAGCAGTGTCCGAGTGGTTGTTTTCAGGTTTCTTGTTATAATATCAGTGTATCTAGTGTGAAACATCAGTATATACTATAAGTTTGGTATTATTTGTTCCATTATTTACTGTTTCTGCAGAAGAGTCTATCAGTTCTCTTGGAACTGGAAGTCTGGAATCAGTCTTCCTTAGTTGCATTTATCTACAACAATCTTCAATAAGTGTGAAAAATGCCATGGTTGTGTCGAGTAGTGCATCATTATGGATGTAATGATAGTTTTTTGGGTTATGGTCTTGCTCAAGGTAGGTCTCTTAGCTCGTTTGGACATGCGATCAGCATTTGGACATCATGAGATGAAATCCCAAATTCTCAAAAAACCATGATTTGGGATTCCAAATTATGATTTCAACTTTTTTAAATACAACATTTGACCCATAAGTTTATAATTTGTAAAAAAAAACTTTCATTTTAAATTTTGAAAAAAAAAAAAAAAAGACACATGCTCGACCTAAAGAGATTGTTCCATACCATGTGAAAGGATTATATTAAGGAATAACTAGTTACTATTATTGTTGACTCGTGGATCTTTATAAATTATGTGTACTTGGAAGTTTGTGATCACAAGCATTTATTTATAAGAGGAGCATGGAGAATTGTGATTCATCAATGCAGTGTCTTATGATATTACGATTTCCGATTTATGAACTATGGTTTGCTCATTTAATAACATTTTATAAGAATTGAGAAAAATTTAATAGTTCTCACAATTTGTGGGATTTTCATGTTTATGAGAAAAAATACAACTTAAGAGATCCAAATTGCATGTCCAAACAAAACTTCAACTGCATATCATGATTTCATAGGGCCCTTAGTAGGCGTTTGGCCATAGGATTTGAGACGCCAATTTCAAATTTCGATTTGAAATCTGCACACAATTTCAACTTCAAATTCAATCCCAAATTCTCAAAAAAAAAAAAAGTAGAACTTCAAATTTCAAATTTTTTAAAATGTAAAACTTGACACATAAGTTTATATTTTGTTAAAAGACTCATGCTCGACGTGGATAGATTGTTTATACCATGTGGAAGGATTATATTAAGAATAGCTATTTACTATTATTGGTGACTTCGGTGGAAGACAAGATGCGGGAAAGGAGGTTGAGATGGTTCGGGCATGTGATGAGGAGGGGCACAGATGCCCCCCAGTACAGAGGTGTGAGAGGTTAGCTATGGATGATTTCAGGAGAGGTAGAGGTAGGCCGAAGAAATATTGGAGGGAGGTGATTAGACGGGACATGGAGCGATTCCAGCTTACCGAAGACATGACCCTAGATAGGAAGGTGTGGAGGACGTGTATTAGGGTAGAGGGTTAGTAGGAGGGAGTTCACCCTTGTTGTGTTTTGTGGTCGGTACTAGTAGTCGTAGCATTGCACTTATAGTTTCTTGTTCTTGGAGTTTTGGTGATGTTTGTTGTTTCGGGTAGATCGGTTTCAGTATTATTTTGTGGTAGTCTTATTTTTGTTACTATTTGTTGGTTTTTGTTACTACCTTTTATTTCGTGTTCTTTCATTATGTCTTTTCTAGCCTGATTTTGTCTTGAGTCGGGGGTCTATCGGAAACAGCCTCTCTACCTCGCTCGTGAGATAGTGGATATGGACTGCGTACACTATACCTTCCCCAGACCCCACTTAGTGGGATTACACTGGTATGTTGTGGTGGTGGTGGTGGTGGTGGTTTTTTGGACCACTGTCTTCATATTTGGACATTCTACTTGGTTAGGTTATTTATTTCGACAATGACTTCTTCAATCTGATCACTGCATTATACATTTTCATATGAGACCTTCTATGGTGCCTTCTTCAAACTCACATAACTCTCTTCTTTTTTTATAATCGTGGTGTCCCAGCCAGCTTGGGCGCACTTCGACTAATTTCACGAGATACCTTCCACCAGCAATAGATACCATGTAACTCTATCCATCAAGGCTAGAACAGATGGGAAGAACCACCAAGTGTTATGTTTCTGCTGGGAATTGAACCTGAGCCCTCATGGTGCTCAACCCACGTCATTGACCACTAAGCCACACCCTTGGGTGCTCAAACTCACATAACTCTTATTCTAGAACTCGTATTGGCGAGCAGTTTGTTTTGCTGAAAACTAGACTCAAAGACCTTTGATTTGATAGGTAGTACGTCCTCTAACTCTTCATATGTTGAGAGATATGCTCGATCAAAGTCGGACCATAAACATGGTCACTAGGTATTGTGCCCAATTGATGACACTTCCACATTTGACTTTACTTGTGAACTTAGTCTTTTAAGACCAAATACATTCCAAATCTTTCAAGTTCAGGAAAAATTTATCGATGAAAACTTAGTCGTACATGTACAAGAAATTACGAGGTGTTACAAACAGTTGCATTTGTGAAGAGATAGGTACACTTATAGATTACGCGTGGCCCATTTTTTAACAAAAAACACAAAATAATAGCTCATTTTACAAGCAAAAAAATATTCCATATATCATGCTCATACTGAAGAACCGAACCGATCGAAACCAAATCAAATCAAATTATAAAAAATGAATGAAATTGAACTAATTTTGGTTCGGTATTCAATATGCACCAGTAAAGAATCAAAAATCGAAGATCTGAGGAACCTGATGCCCCCCCCCCCTAGTTTCTTCTTTCATTTTCTTGAATCAAATATACCATTTGTGTGTAAAAAAATAGCTACAATAAAAACGTATATATTAAAAACAATATAAATTGAATATAATATTGTCAACAATGAAATTAGTAGCAAAAAAATAACCAAGACAAGAATATTGTAACAAGTATAGTATTTTTTTCCAAGTAAAATGAGTATTACAATCTTTAGAGATTTTTTCCAAGTCTTGAGAAAGTGTCCTCTAATTTTCTCTTCAACAATTGGCTTGAGGATTTGATGCTAGTTCTTGAGTTTGTTTGATTTGTACTTGAGGTCAAGGTCCTGTAACTTGATATTGAATCTGAAATTGAATGTGAACTTGATTTATTCGTCACAAACTCTTTTGACGGTCTTCACAAACAATAATTATTCCACAAGCAAGTAACTTCGATCTTGAACGCCTTGAGATTTGATTTCTCATAGTTTTTGACATGAATACTTAAAACTTGAAATAAATGTGTCGGTGCTTAAATGATTGCTATTTGTAGAAAAACGTGTTGTACGCAAGATTCACGGATCGTGGATCAATGTATAGTTCGTGGATCAAACCACGGCTGGAGAATCTATGGTGAAGTTAAAGGCAATCCATGGACCGTGGATCAACGTACGGTCCGTGGATAGTGTCGACTGGGCAATTTGATTTGTTTAGGATTCTGAATTTGTGTGTCATTACAAAATACTTTTCATAGCAATTTTGTAAATAGAGAGTTACCAGAATGGAGTAGTTTTTAGTTTGCGTAATTTTCTCTCTAGTTTTCAAAGCTTTTGTGAAAGGACAAAGTATTTATTTCATCTCTAATTCAAAGTAAGCGTTAACTTATGACTTCAATTAGTTCTTGTTATTTTTCTCTTTGCATTATGAGTAGTTAAATCCTCTACTGAGGTTGTGAACCCAATGGGGTGTGATGTTCATAGGTTTTAATGTGTTGCAACACTTTTATTCGAAAGAGAAACCTTAAACAAATCTCAAACAATGTCCCCATAATGAAAGACTATTCGCTCACATGTATTTTCAGCAAACAAAACACGCGAGAAACAAAGAAGAGACCACAAAACCCACATGACAGGCAAGATAATAACTGTAAATTTAATGTAAACTTGAGAAGAAAGAAACACACGCTGGAATCAGAATCTTAAGCTGATACACATGAACATTTAGTCTACTGAATTCAACTTGATTTAGACATGAAAGAAGTGCTATAATAAAGAGTACTACACAGAATTGCTCCTAAACGAAAATAAGCTCATGATTCCCCAAGTAGGCAAGTAAGGGATTCAATAAAGACGATAAATTCACACTAAATGAAATTTAATTCAAAGAAGGAAAAAGGCAGAATTTGAAAAGGAATGAAGATTACTGAATAATGAACCAGAAAAGTAATTCACAGTCTAATATCTCAGTATGTCGAAAATGAAACTAAACTAACTACTTTCTGATTTCAGAGACGAAATATGCAGAAAATTGAATAAAAGGCGAGAAAAGAAATAACGCAAACAAAACTGAAAATCTAAACACATAGCACATAATATTGAAATAAAATGCAAAGGGAAAGGGATATTACCTTTTTCCGGGCAGCGAGACGGAGACGGCAAATTTGACTTCACCCCAATGACTTATGACTTTTGACTCGAAGCAGAAGAAAAGAAAATTAGACTACGAGCAGAAACTTCACCACAACACTTAGCTCGAGTAGGTGACTTTCTAGCTCTTGGGGGCGTAGAAAACCCTGACATGAACAGTGAGGGAAGAAATGGGATAAACTCTCGCCTGAAGTTCGTACGTTGCGAGATTTTCCCGAAATAGCCCTCAGCGATCTGGATTCTTCGCTCTAGGATTGATTTCGCAAGGAATGAAGAGGAAATTGAGGGTCGGCGCAGAGGAGATTAGGGCTCTGCGTGTTGTGCGCGTTTATGTCTGTGTGTTGTTGATAGAATGAAGGGGAAAAGGGGTCTTGGCTGTTTACAGAATAAGTGGGCCGGGTTGGGATTAGTTTGGGCTGATGAGTTGAGTTGGATGGGACAACTACACAAATGCCCTTTAAAGGGAGTGCCTTTGCATTTTTACCCCCATAAAAGTGGTCTTACAAAAATAGTTTTCCTTATTTTCATGTATAGAGCAATTACCTTTTTGTCCCTCTACACCTCAAATATTTTTAAATAACTCTCTCAACTTTTATATATATTTTTTTTTCTCTTTTTTTATTTCTATTTTTTTTTTCTTTTTTTCTTAATCTTTATTTTTCTTTTATTTTTTATTTTATTCTTTCTTCTACGTTTTTTTCTTTTTTCTCAATCTTTTTTTTTCTTTTCTCCTCTCAATTCTATTTTTTTTCTCCTTTTATTTTTTATTTTTTTAATTTTTTAATTTTTCTCAACCTTTAATTTTTGTTGTCTTTTTTTCTTCGTTTTTTTCTTTTTTTCTCAATTTTAATTTTTTTCTCTCAACTTCTATTTTTTTTATTTTTTCTTTGGTTTTTAATTTTTCTTTTCTCTTTTTTTTAATCAATTTTTTCGATCTTTATTTTTTTATGAGATGTTCTATAACTCTTGCTTTAGAGGTAAGACTTAGCCCAAAGACTTCCAAACAACAAATTACACCCATGAGCAAGACTTGACACTAGTATATTGTGTCTTGATTTATGAGATATTTTATAACACTTGCCTTAGAGGCAAGACTTAGCCCAAGGACCTCTAAAAAAATACAAGTTACGCTCCATGGGCAAGAGTTCACACTACTTCATTATGTCTAAAATTATGAGATACTCTATAACTCTTGCCTTAGAGGCAAGACTTAGCTCAAGGATTTTCAAACAACAAGTTATTCCCCACGAGCAAGACTTGACACTACCTCTTGTGTCTTGATTTATGAGACATTCTATAACTCTTGCCTTTAGAGACAAGACTTAGCCCAAGGACTTTCAAACAACAAATTACGCCCCATGGACAAGAGTTGACACTATCATATTGTGTTTGATTTATGGGATACTCTATAACGCTTGCCTAAGAAGCAAGACTTAGCCCAAGGACTTCCAAATAACAAATTACGCCCCATGGGCAAGAGTTTACACTACCACATTATGTCTTGATTTATGTGATGCTCTATAACTCTTGCCTTAAAGGCAAAACTTAGCTCAAAGACTTTCAAACAACAAGTTACGCCTCATTGGCAAGAGTTGACACTAGCACATTATGTCTTGATCATGAGATGCTCTATAACGTTTGCCTTAGAGGCAAGACTTAGCCCAAGGGCCTCCCAAAAAACAAGTTATGCCCCATGGACAAGAGTTAACACTACTTCATTGTGTCTTAATTTATGAGATGCTTTATAACTCTTGCCTTAGAGGTAAGACTTAGCTCAAGAATTTTTCAAACACAAGTTATGCCCCACGAGCAAGGCTTGACACTATCTCATTGTGTCTTGATTTATGAGATGTTCTATAACATTTGTTTTAGAGGCAAGACTTGTTCCAAAGGACTTCCAAACAACAAAGCACACTCTTAAGTTTACTTCGATTTCAAAGAAAGAAAATTTTCTTTGCGGATTATCCAACTTTTTGTTCATTAGCAAAAAATAATAGAGGTTAAGAAAAAAGAAAAAAAAAGAAAAAAAGAGAAAAGAAAAAAATAAAGAGAAAAAAAAAAGAGAAAAAAAAGAATTAAAAAAAAAGGTTGAGAAAAAAAAAGAACAAAAAAAAAGTTAAGAGAAAAAAGAAAACGAAAATTAAAAAAAAATTAAGAAAAAAGATAAAAAAATTTAAAAGATAAAAGAAAAATGAAAATTAAAAGTTGAGAGACAAATGAACATGGAGAGTTACGGTGCAGAGGGGCAAAAATATATATGTTCTATATATAAAAAGGAAGGAAGGGTATTTTTTAAAGTCTTTTCTTATGAGAGACATAAATTGAAGGACACTCACTTTTGAGGACACTCCATGTAATTTCCTGGAGTTGGATTGAGTTGTTTTATGGGCTAAAATTTAGAATTAAAGAGCTGAAATGATCCATTAGTCGGATTTAAAAGGAGAGGGTGAAGGGACCTGGTCCCTTGGCTCTCAAATGATTTAAATTTAATTCAAATATTGGTAAAATTAGTAATGAGATAATTATTAATCTAATTAGTTATCAAGTTTCTTACTTTTTACAATGTAAGCAATTACTTTGAAATAAAAGACTAAATAAAAGAGACATTTAATTTAAACACTTGTTTTCAATATGAAAATAATTTTTCCAAACAATTATCATTAGGGTGCATGGCTCTTTTGATAGTCTTGTTATATCATCTGCTATGGAGTCTTTCTCGCTATTAGAATCATCATAAAGGCAGAAAAGTTCACAGAAGGTTGAGAAAAGTACGCCCGATTCACAAGGTCCTATCACTACAGGGCCCGAGCGGTCCTCGCATGCACAAGCAAGTAGATTAGCACCCTCATTCTCTTATTGTGCCGGCAGGCATGGGCAAAATCTTAAGAAGCAGAAAAAATTTCTGGAAAGAAGTAAGAAGCTAATTGTAATATTGTAATGATCAAAATGTCAATTTCGATAAGAGTCAATGCTTCCTCTCGAACTTATATCATCTGTTATGGGGTCTTGTCAGTTTCATTGGGACTTTCATCCATTCCAGAGTCGATGTACGAGAAGACGTGATCAATAAGTTTGTTCATCATTGGTGCACTCCTTCAAACTTAACTGTCATATAAGAGTTATTGCATAAGAGTGATCAATATACGCCTAGCAAATTCAACTTACCCTTAGAGAAACTATTAAACGAGGTTTAGCATTCAAAGTTCTTGGTAATTATTTTTACCAAACCCTAATCCGCATTTCCAAGAAAAACTAGGGCAATATGACGTAATTAATATTTGCAATCACCTACCAATAATGAAAACAAGAAATAATTTGATATTCTAAAATCCAAAAGTCATGTAATCATGAAAAATCAGCTTATTTCGAGAAGTGCTTTTTTAAAAGTGTTTTTCAAAAAAATATTTTTGATGAAAATCAATTTGTGTTTGGCCAATAAATTTAAAAAATATTTTCGAGCAGCAATTAGTATTTGGTCAAGCTTTTTAAAAGTACTTCTAAATCTGTTTGGAAAGCCACCTAGTAATTGAAATTAGTGTAATTACTAGGGTAGTAATTACGAGCCTAGTAATTACACAGCCTAGTAATTACAATGATCTGTTTGTTTGCCACAATGTAATTACAACGTAATTACAAGTGTACTGTTTGGTTGCACAAGTGTAATCACATGGTTATATTAAAATTTAATAAAAGCTAATTATCAAAAACTAAAAATTTATACTAAATAAATAAGGGCCTTTATAAATAATATTAAATTAAATATTTATGATATATATATGTGTGTGTGTGTGTATGTATATATTGTCTTCTGAAATATATTAATTAATAAACATATATTTTTAACTAATAATATTATAAAAAAAATTAATTTCTATTTTTTAAATTAGTATATTTTAATTCAATTAATCATAAAAACTTAAAGTACATGATATTTAAGAACATCATGAAATGCATGTTTAGCAAAAAGATTAATATTATAAATATAATGTCATAAAATTATTAAAACACTTGACAAAAAGATAATCTATCAATTCTAACTAAATTGCAATGTGAAATATCAAGTCAATACTAGTAAATCAAATAAATTGAAATTGAAATATAACATAAGTTCAAAATTCAAAACAAAAAAGTTAACATAATACTCTTATATCAAATTTCAATATAACGTATCTAAATATGATTCAAAAGAAAAGGAAAACCTAAGTATATAACCTTATTCAACAATGAATTCTACTTTAATTAAAAAGTTAGAATACTAACTAAATTATGCTAAATGGAAAAAATAAACATAAAATAAATATAAAATAGATAATACGAACAATTACATGGAATCACAAGAAGTAAAGGTTTGGAAATGAGAAGGAAGTGAAATATAAATAATATAAAATAAAAAATATTTTTTTTTAAATTATTAGAATAATAAAAATAAAAAAGAATTTAAAATAAAGAAATAAAAAATAAATTAAAACAAAAAAATAAAAATAGAAATAAAAAGACGAAATTAGAAAGTAATCAGCTTGTAATTACACTATGTAATTACCAGCAATTCACAGCTTTCCCCTATGAATTGGAGAGTGTAATCACCTCCTGCCAATTACACTCAATTACCTGCTGACCAAGTAATTACCTAGCCAACCAAACATGTCAAACTGTGTAATTACACCCAATTACACCAAATTCAATTATCAGTGTGGCTTTCCAAACAAGGTCTAAGTGTATTTTTCTCAAAAGTGCTTTTCAAAAAAGTATTTTTAGGGAGAAACTACTTTTTTAGCTTCTGGAAAATAACTTCTGCTACCCCCAAAAAACACTTATTTTCTCTCAAAAGTTAGGCCAAACACTTTAATTTTTTGAAATAAGCACTTTTGAAGAAAAAAAAAAACTTTTGGCAAAAAATAAGCTTGATCAAACATGCTATTAGTAGAGGATTTAGCTACTCATATTGCACGAGAAATAAGAGGATAATGAAGAATTCATAACTACTTACTCAATAACAATGTAAAAACGAATCCAAAATTATATTGTAAACTTCGCAAGAACAATAAACTAGACAACATTGTATATTCTACTTTATTCATACACAATATTCTAAAAAATCTAACCACCTCCTTACGCAACACCATACAAAAAATATTTATATTGGCCAAAAAACTCAAAACCCAAAAGATATCAAATTACTTGTTGCCTAATTTACGAATCGTAAAACAAACAACTAAGTGATAAAAGTAGAATACTCGATTTTATTCGATTCTTGTGGCATAATTTTTTTTTTATCAAGATTGTGCTTTTTTATGTGCAAGTATTGCTAATCTCTTGAGAAATAGTCAAATGTCCCCCAATTTATTATCGAATTTTCACTCACGAGGATCCTATTACCCTCTAAATTGTTTAAATGTGAAATTATTACCTCTCTAAATACTTACGTGACAAAGTGAGTGTATTTCACTCTCTTTGAGAGAGTGAGCACCAAAAATCTATATTAAAAATTTATTTTTGATACTTTTTTTCATAAATATATGTATTTTTAATTATTTTTTTCCTATTTGATTCCTTTCTTCTTCCCAACAACTACCTTTAATTTAAAAAAAATAAAAATTCCCAACAACTACTGTCATCTCTTTCACATCACCAAACACTCTCTTAGAGAACAAAGAGCTTCAAGAACAGATCATCAATGGCGTCCATTGCTAATTTCTTCATCTTCCTCGTCTCCACTTTCATATAAATCGCAAACCCAATATTCTGTTCAACATCAAAATCTCGTCATCACCTTCTGCTAAGTCCATCTCCATCTTCACAAAATAAAAACAAGGATATAAACACAAAACAAAATAAAAAAAATTCCTTTGCAAATCAATATTCAGCAATTATCAAACACACAAAAAAAAATCAAAACTCAACATGAAGAAGCATAAAACAAACTTCAACTCAAAAAATCTCTTTTTCCAACTTTCAACAAGAAAAAAATCAAAATCCAAAACAACGATCAAAACTCAGCAATTATCACCAGAAGAAATAACAAGGATTAGAAAATCTAAAATAAAATTAACAAGTGTATAAATATTCCCTTCGTTTCAGATTTTAAATTAGGAAGAAAGGTTATTTAGGATTTTTTCTCTGATCTATTTAGATCCAAGTCGAATAAACTAAATTCAGATCCTAAATTCCCTTCGTGATGCTTGTCGGTGTCGTCCTCTTCACCATCGTCGTTCACCATAGATTTTCCTCGGATCGTCGGGAAAAGCAAACACGCTAGGAACAGAGAGAAGGGGGAAAGGGAATGGAAAAGGAAAGAAAACAAAGAGAAAAGGGAAATATAAAAGGAAAAAATAGAATAAAGAAAAAATTTTAATTTTTTTATATAAAAAGGTAATATTATGTGGCATTACGTGGCAGGGCGCGTATAAATCACTGCTAAGTATAAATCTGGGTGTGAGTTTTTAAGGGGTGTATATTTCACTTTTAAATGATTTAGGGGGTAATAAGACCCCCGTGAAGTTGAAGTGTGTAGTTGAGAATCTGGTAATAGGTTGGGGGCATTTGGCTATTTTCTCCTAATCTCTTTATTGAATATTTTCAGGTAAAAAAAGGTCCAACGGAAGAGTTAAAGAGAATAAAAATAAGAAAGAAACGGTTGACTGCACGACTGGAAGGCTGAGCGACTGCGCACCCCAGGAGTCCAATGCGCACAGAGGCAGCAAGCAGCAAAACCTATTGCACATTTGGAGCATTTTCTGCACGGTCGCGCAGTGGGTTGACGGGATAAGTTTAATTGAGATCAATTGTGAAATTTTGCAAAACATAACTCCATGCTATATAAGTTAAAACTCATCCAAAATTAGGGTAGCATCGATTTTGAGCGACTAAAGTCAAGAGAATAAAGAACGAAGAATGAGAAGGGGTACACTACTCTAATACAAAATGAAAGTTGGGATTAAGAGTTTGGTTATAATATCTTTTTGCTTATGCTTTTTCTTTTTGAACTTATTCTTCTCAATGGAGTAGACTTTTCGTAGGAAATTTGATGTGAAACTATATGTAATCGTTGATTAGATGTTGAATTTTCACTCTATTGCCGATTTTTTTCATTGTTTGATTTAGATGTAGATTTGTTCAACATAACTCTCTATTGGAAAGAAGGATTGTTTTATGATTTAGTTCACATATTAGGGAAGAATTTTCTCGCTTATTATTTGTTAAGAAATTGAAGGAGCTTATTGATTGAGCGTGAAAATTTGTTATGAGAAATTAGTTAAAAAACGTTTTGTTAATCTAAGTCATGTGACATTATTGAGGCTATCATTCACGATGTTAATATTATTGTGTTAAAGACAAGTAGATTATTTGAAAGAAGATCTCACTTTTCTAAGACATAATAAGTAACGATTAAATTCGTAGGAATTAATTATAGTTTAGGATGAATGATGAGTGAGAATTACCATTCTAGTTAACGAGATCATATACGTGGATTGTCAGTCTCCCTTGTTTCTCTTATTGAAAAGAACGTTCAATAACTCGTGTTATACTAGTTAATTTTTTAGTTCCATTTAAATTTGTGGTTTCAACTATTATAATTTGATTTTTTGGATAATAATGAGCAAGATTGTATTGATATATTACTATAGTCAATCCATGTGGAGACGATCTTAAAGTATAACTATCTTTGACTAGCAAGGCGCATAATTTATAGTGTGTGTTGCGCTCCTCACTAAGTAGTATGGCTGATACGACCGACAATATACTATTATACAATTTCAAATCTGCAAACCTTTAAGAATAAAGTACTTAGCCATAACCGGGCCCCGACCTATCCATCCGCTATATATAATAAAAGACTGTCAAATCTTTGAACCTGACAACTTCGAACGAAGTGGAGTTTACCAATCTGTTGGAACTTAGCAATACTAACGAGGAGGCATGTCTACATGTATGTCAGGACCTGCAAGCATGCGTGCAGCGCCCTCGAGTAATAGAATGTCAGTATGAAATAATATATCGAACATGAAAGGCAAGATAATAACTGAGCAAGTATCATAAAATGTTGAATGCAATCAGATATAAAAGTTGAGGATAATTTGAACGTACTTACCTGCTCATGAATATAAGCATATAACAATAATCAAACAACCACCTTATCGGGGGCCTCATAAGATCGACAGGTGCAAACAATAATCAATATACCTAGCTAGGCCCCCATAAGTTCGGCAGACGCACATCAATCTATATACCCTTATTGGCACAACTACGCTTTATGGACCATTTGTATAACTGTTTGGCCTGTAGGTTTTGTATATTGTCTAGCTCGTAGGCTTTGTACCACTGTCTGGCTGAACAGTTCGGAGGCTTTGCTTTGTAATGCTCCTGGGGCAAGAACCCTTCCCTCGACTACATTGTATAACTGTATAGCCCGGAAGTGAACAAGCTATGTGTAGCTGAAGGGCCCGTTGGCTCCGTATAGTTGAAGAGCCCGTCAAATTTGTGTAATCGGGCACACAAGGCTCCACATCTCCGCACACAAGGCTCGTTGTATCCCACACAAATATAACGATCTCACAAGGCTCGATCGACAAACAAGTCACAACGGCCTCACAGACTCAACTGATATATAACTACTACTTGAAGGCAACGTATGAATTTAGGGACCACACCCACATCCTCGAAGGTGCTATAAGGAACCTTTGGCCGAAGGCGTCACAAGCAACCAAACAGCCCAAAGGCGAGCAAATAAACTATAAGCGATCTATACGAGTAATCTCTAAGTTGTATCTAAATTTGGGGTCGTTATTAGTAGAGTGCGAGTCCCGACAAGGGATGCATATATTATCTCCGGGAAGCTAGCATAATCAACTATGACTGAGAGCAACTAGCTCTCTGTAAAATAGTCGTAACATCCTTAAGGTTTAAGGAAACCAAGCCAAAAGAAAGAATAGCCTGAGCATACCTTTTCTCGACGATTACACATAGCCCATGTACTTCTGCCCGCACTTCCGCATTACTATACAAAGAGGAAACTCAATCAACAAGCAAGGATAAGAAGTACTACGACAATCCGACAAAAGATACAGATCTCCATCGTAATATACTATTCGGGGTCTAAAGTTGTTAGAAACAAATACAAGAAGGTTCTTACCTGCTACACGCACCCGAAACACTGTTACATAACCATAACACAACTATAACCTCATTGCCACAACACCCACAGAGCTACACTACGAAATTGATGGGCAAATTATACGCAAATGACGGTCTCGTCGTGGAGAACAACTTCTGTTAAGCACCAAGGCCAAGATCATCAAGTTATAGAGAGAATTTAGGGAAGAACACTCTGTTTTTTCAAAGTTCCAAGAGTTGGCAATGAAATAAAAAATCAAGGCATCAATTTATAGATGTAAAACCGACATAAGCTTCAGGTGTCACTGGCTAGTTTGGCATCTCGCGCCAAAACATCACCGCTAAAACACTAATGATAAAACAAGCATAATCTTTTACTCTGATATCGGTTTGACGAGCGATTTAATTTGCTGGAAACTAGACTCAAGGACCTTGCGAGGATCTTGTACTTCCAATTCTTCGCTAAATCGTTAAATTAACTTGGTTTGATATATACACAATTAATTTTTATTTTATTTTATGTCTCATACAACATTAATTGCATGAGGTGTTTTTTATCTCACAACTTAGTGGATTCAAAACTAATAAGTAAAATTTGGGTCAACTAAATTATTACAGAAAACACATACTAGTAGTATAATTTAGAGGACCAAAGGATGTCGTGCAATAGACGAGATTGGTTCTCTTTAATTAAAGGTCTCGATATTTAAATTTTAATATAGAAATATCTTTGCTAGAAAAGATAGCAATACCACGAGTAGGTCCTACCCAATGTGAATCTTAATTAGCCAAGCCCCAATATGATTATCAAGAGTTTGGGGCTAAAATAGTCTCTTAACTATTAGAGTAGGTTCATTTTGGTCCTTCAAATATAACTCTGAGCATATTTAGTCCCTTAACTTTACTAAAGTGGAGCACTTTTGATCTCCCTAACAAAATCCGATTAAAAATAATAGTGTTAAACCCATGTGGCAACCCATGTGACTTGTAAAATACAAACTCATAGAGGTTAAGTGTTAGCTATTATGAGTATATATTTAATTTTACACGCTCTTAAACACAATTAAGAAGAAATCCGCACATCCTTCACCAAATTACTAGATACGCCACTGACTTTAAGACCATTTTGTTACTGCAATTAAGAAAATGGTTATTTTTTTCAAATGGGCAGATTATTGTGTTCTAAAGTATTGTCTTCAAATATAAATAGCTACTACTATATTAATCCTAAAAAATTAAGAAGACAAGAAAGAAAGAAAATGTATATCAATTAAGAAAGAGATAACACTGTCAAATTTACACCGTTAGAAAATTATCCTTTCCGTTAATTTTTAACATTATTATGTTAGGAAGACCAAAAATGTTTCACTTTAGTAAAGTTAAGGGACTAAATATGCTCAAGATTATATTTGAGGGACCAAAATGAACCTACTCTAATAAATGAGGGATAATTTTAGCCCAAAACTCTGATTATCAACATGTATATCAAACCTCGGATGGGAAATGAAAAAAAAACACACAAATATCCCAAGTACGATCTTTGAGGTCCCTGTCCTCAATTCTTTATCTGGTCTCTACTCTTCGTCCACTCTTCTTCCCCCAAAATCTGAAAGACAAACAAAATGGAAGTGATAATAGTATCATCTAACCAAACAACACCTCCTCCTCTCCATCCGCATACAAATCAACCACCCATTCCCAAAAACTCAGTTTTTTTGGGCCGTCGAGAGCTCTGCTTCGATAGCATTTCGTCGGTCTGCTCTGCTGATCCCATTTCTTCTCCTCCATCTACCTCCGCTTTCACTACTCCCAGGTACACGCATATTACCTATCGTTTTTGACTTAAAGGATGTAGAACACTCCCTGCATTTTACTGGAAAATGAGTTTAATAAGCTAAAAGGTAAAAAAGGGGGTAGATTTTTGACAAATTAAATGATAACACAATGTCAGTATTAAGACTATCATGTAATACTGGAGTTGTTAAGAGCCTGTTTGGATTAGCTTATATTTTAAGTGTTTTTAAGCTAAAATAACTTTTAAGCACTTTTTGAGTTTTTGGGTAATAAAAATAGTGCTTATAAGCACTTGATTTTAAGCTGGCTTATAAGTCAAAAGCCAAAAGCCAATCCAAACGAGTTCAAAGCAAATAATATTTCAAATAAGAAATGTGTCAATCTTGTTGGAACAGATTGAAAAGAAAAGATGTGATGTGACATAGGGTAAAGGGATTTAAGGAGTAGCTTTTAGGTGGAACAATTCACACAGTATATATGGTAACAGGAAGAGGTTTTGGGTTCAATTCTCACCTGAACATCAACAAATTGCATCCATTGATTGTTTGGATGGTTGTTATCGTATTGTATTGTGTTGCTAGTATAAATACAATGTTTGTTTTGATTGTTACTTTAATTTTATTGTATCGTATGGTTAAATCCATTGTTAAATAAAATAGGATTATTAAATAATAAGTAAAGACAAAAAATGAGGGGAAAAAAAGGTAGAAAAGTCTTATTTCGTGTAACAACAGATTTGGTGTGATTGCGTCATGACCTTTTCCCTCCTCATTTTGTCTTTAATTATTGTACCCTACATTTTTTATACTTTATTATTCAAATTGTTGATGTGTGACATTATGTAATAACGGAAACTGATACAATCTATCCAAATGTTGTATTCGTTAAAACAATACAGTACGATACAATACAACAAAATACAATAAAATACAATAAGATACATTATGAAACAATATATAACAACCATCCAAACAGAGTCAGGGGCATGCTTTTCCATCTCTATCAGCTTAAACTTATGAGGTGGTTCATTAAAATTCAGCACTTACTCAATACTTGTATTAGCACATGATTCATGAGTTTTTTTTTTATCATGGCTAATGTCACAGGGGTGGTGGAGATAATGACAATTCTTTGATTGAGCAACTACGGAAAAGCTTCCCTTTGGCCACACGGAGGATGTTGTTAACAAGCTTTTTCATGTATTCATGTTATCATCCTTCAAGGTACTTGTCAGGTTCGCACGTTCTTGCTGTTTGTTTCTTTTCCTATTTTTACTTGTCGCCTTTGAAGACTTTTGCCAGCACTTGAATTGTGTGTTGGACCTCACAATTGTTGGATTAATCTGGTTTTGTAGTCACATATCTCTTACCATGTTTAACCAAATTAATGCATATATTGTCCATTTTCAGATCCTTACATTGTATTCTAAATTTCCTTGCTTGAGAAAGATGTTGATTGTATCTGAGCTTCCCAAAACATAGCTGGTATACCAGAAAAAGGAGGAGTGGTAACGGTAGCTTAGTATAACAGTCAAATAGTGATAAATCTTATGAAAGTATTAAAATGAAGCTTAAATTGAGTGGAATGGATATAGAGAATTTGTATATTGACTCCGTCCAACTAGAGGTATAGTTGATTGCTTATAGTAACAGGGAACCCAACTGTGGTTATGCAACTGAGCTAGCCCTCTCCCCCTAATCCCCAATGAGCACACCCCTATTTTGTGTGGTTGGCTACTGAAAAAATGCAAAACTTCATGATGAGTTTGCTTCCTCCTGAACAGTTCTTGAGTTTTTGTCCTTTATTTGGGTTCTAACTATGTAAACTACTATACTATATGATATACAGCACTTGCTTTGGGGGATCCGTCTGTAACAGTTGAACAAGTTACACCTTCTACTTTTCCTTCTGCTGCACTTTTCCCTTCTGAGGTTCTATATCATCACCTGTTCAGCTTATTCTTATTGTTTTTGTTATGTTCTGATATATAGATACATTTTATCTGGTACGTGTCTAATTGGCAGGAAAGAGTTGTTGAGCTCTTTGAGAAGAACACTTACTGTGTTGTCAACATATTTGATGTAACCTTGAGACCTACGCTTAATGTTACTGGTATGGTTGAGGTAAATTTTATAGACATGTGCAAGCATTTACTTTTCCATTTTCAGTGTTATGCTTGTCAAACTTTTTGGTAATTTGGCTTTGGTACTCTCTTGGAAATAAAGTTTCTCATGTCCATGGATTTTCCGTCTTCATCCACATGGTGCCTCAACCAACACACTTTTTTCCCTTGATAAATAATCTGTGTTTGAAAGCAGCTACATTCAATATGTTTAAACAATGGCAGATTCCTGAAGGAAATGGTTCGGGGGTGATTTGGGACAACGAAGGCCACATTGTCACTAATTACCATGGTAAGATCACTTCAATATGGTACCTGAGTGCATTAGCTATTTGTGTAATATACTCCCTGCATCCCAAGAATGATGGGGTTCCGAGTATGGGGATCAAACTGTCTAATTTTTTGGTGCGAAGTCGGAAATTAAATTTTCTTACATTTAGGGGACTAATAAAAGCTTCATCTAAAAAATAGAATTGAATTCTATGACCCAAAAACTAGTTTCAGTGTTTGGATGGGTTGTGCAATTCTTGGTTAAACAGTTTTCTTTATATGTCCAGTGATTGGTAACTCCCTTTCTAGAAACCCAAGCCGTGGTCAAGTAGTTGCACGTGTTAATATTCTCGCGGCAGATGGGTGAGTTGTATTCTATTTTGGCATATACTTAATGGGGTTGGTACAGCTTCATCCTACTCTCCATCTTATGCCTTCTCTCTCTTTATTTTATGTTGTTTCTTTCTGAAGGGTGCAAAAGAATTTTGAGGGTAAATTAATTGGTGCAGACCGTGCCAAGGATCTTGCTGTGTTGCAGGTAAGCATTATTTCCAGAATCCTATTTTGTCAAAGGCTGGAGAATTCTTAAGTTCATGGGCTACGTTTGCTTTAGTTATGTCATCCTGTTCTTATTTCTCTTGTAGCTGTAGTTTGATTGTCATTTTCCCCGATTGCATTTTTCTTTTCCCTGTTGTCTCTATCTCTCTTTAGCTGATAATCCAAGTAAATGTCCAGCTTCAACTTTTGGGTCATACTTTCATTAAACTGTATTCTTCTGCAAGCAATTAAGGATCTGCTGGCACATATTAGAATGCATGATAATGATTGCAAATGAACCGATTGTTGATCTGACTTGTTCATTCTATTTCTTCATTGGTATCACTAAGCGGCAAAAGGTTTAACTTGAGTCTTACAAGACTTGTGATTGTCAATAACAACAACAACATATCCAGTGTGATCCCACAAGTGGCGTCTGGGGAAGGCTGAGTGTATGCAGGCCTTGCCCCACCTTGTGTGAGGTAGAGAGACGGCTTTCGATAGACCCTCGGCTCAAGAAAAGCATTTTAAAAACAAGTTTGAAAAATACAAGAGTGAAAAAACTCTAACAAATGTTGATGGTGGGAGGTGACAAGTATCCCGTGGAATTAGTCGAGGTGTGCGAAAGCTGGCTCGGTCATCAAAAAAAAAAAAAAAACTCTTAACGAAAATAATAAGAAAAGAGAAGTATTGACAACAAAAATAGTAAGATAACCAAAACAAAAGAAACATCAGTTCAATGAAGTGGATTGAGAACCATGAGGTCTCAGGTTCAAATCTCAGCAGAGACAAAAAAATACTAGGTGATTTCATCCCATTTGTCCTAGTCTTGGTGGACAGAGTTACTTGATACCTGTTGCTGGTGGGAGGTGACATGTATCCCGTAGAATTAGTCAAGGTCGGCGAAAGCTGGCCCAGACACCACGGTCATCCAAAAAAAAAAGAAAGAAACATTAGTAGTGATAAAATTGAAGAATTAGATAATAATAGAATAATAATAATATTAAAGAGGGAGCTAAGGTGTTCCAAGCTAGAACCTTATTCTTCCACAGGAAAGAGAGAAAACTCTCAACTACCTATTAGCTTTCTGCTCTTATCCTCGACCTCCATGCTCTCTATCTAGGGTCATGTCCCCGGTGAGCTGAAAATGTGTCATGTCCTGTCTAATCACCTCTCAGTAATTCTTCTTCGGTATATCTCTACCTCTCCTTAGGCCTATTATTGTCAACCTCTCACACCTCCTTATTAGGACATCTGCCCTCCTCTTCACATGTCCGAACTATCTCAGCGTCGCTTCCCTCACCTTATCCACTACGGATTCCCGCACATCCATCTGAGCATTCTCATTTTTGCTACTTTTATCTTCTGAACGTGTGAGTTCTTGACTGGCCAACACTCTGCTCCATTCAACATAGTAGAGCTTATCTTTTAAGTCTTGATGGCACATTCTTATCACAAAGGATACCGGATGCGAGCCTCTGTTTCATCCACACTGCTGCGATACGATGTGTGACATCATCGTCTTTCTCCTCAAGATACTTGAAGCTTCATCTCTTGGGGATGACTTGTGTGTCGATCCTCACTTCCACGTTCGCCTCATGTGTTGCGTTACTGAACTTGCACTCCAAAACTTGTGATTATCATTTGCATAAAATGGTTGATAATCATTTTAAAGTTATCAGGAAACAACTTCAGTTAATTCTTACTGAACAAAAAGATCTACCCGTTTGTCCACATATTCTACAGAAAATTTGCTGGTCTTTCAGAAAGGTGAGATGGAAGGCATCTAGATGTACGTAGAGCAATCTTACAGCGGGATAGTAGTGGAATGAGATGAGTTGCAATAAATGATATACAGATATAGAGCAAAAGAGAGTCAGAGAGAGAGGTATTATGGTGAGAATAACACTTAATGATAGTGCTTTAATTGGAAAACTGGGAGCAGCAGCTGTATGGGGTGAGGTTGCTATTATCATATTTCCTATGGAGGAAAATAGTCCAACTGCATTGTTTGCATTACGTGATTACGCATCCAGGAAAGAGCCTAATGCCCTATTTTTTATTCTTCTTTTACACTCATATGGAATCAATATATTTAGAAGTTCTATTTGCTTGAGGAATTTGCATACATCAAAGAAGTTGGTGATGTGCATTTTGCCATTTTCTTTTTTTTATTCTTTTAACTCAAACTTACGTATTTGACACCTTATGACTTCACATCCTGAAATGCTAGGTGGAAGCTTCTGAAGACCTGTTGAGGCCAATAAGGGTTGGGGAATCTTCTTCTTTGAGAGTTGGCCAGCAATGTTTAGCCATTGGAAATCCTTTTGGGTTTGATCACACACTCACTGTTGGGGTTATCAGTGGACTGAATCGAGATATATATAGTCAAACTGGAGTGACCATTGGTGGAGGAATTCAAACAGATGCAGCCATCAACCCTGGCAACAGGTTTATTTTTCTGAACTTGTACTTCCCTTGGTATCGAATGCATTGCCTCTGATGCTGATAATCGTTAAAGGTCTTTTTGTTGTCCTTTTCTTTTTCAACTGCTGTTCTGTGAATAAATATGTGCATCTTTCCAGTGGAGGTCCTTTGTTAGATTCAAAAGGAAACTTGATTGGGATCAACACTGCAATATTCACTCAGACAGGTGAATAGTTTTTCCATCGTGGTGTATGTTAGACTGAAGATTGAGAGGAGATGACAAGAAGCACTTATTTTTTCGAAGTTTATCCTCTCCTGCTAGTACTTACTCTTTTTCAGTACAACAGGGACATCAGCCGGTGTTGGATTTGCAATCCCTTCTTCAACTGTGTTGAGAGTTGTGCCCCAGTTGATCCAATATGGAAAAGTATGATTATTGCTCTATTAATTCGTGGCTTATTCTTGTCAGCTTTTTTCCCTGTTTTTCCAGAATTCTCTTCATTTGCATTTTGGTACAGAACATCTCATCTTGTATTGGAGAATATTGCTTCATATTCTCACTTGAAAAATAGTGGATCTTTTCTTTTGAGAGTCAAGAAGTTGTAGGTGTTGAATTTGGCATCTGTGGGAGCAGGGTGGGGGTGGGGGGTGGGTGGGTAGGGGGTAAAGTGGTTTTGAGCTTTAAGTTCCATTCATTCATTTATTTATTTATGTATATGTATGTCTTATGCATGTCAGGTTGTTCGTGCTGGTTTGAATGTTGAAATCGCCCCAGACCTGATTGCCAACCAACTTAATGTTCGAAATGGAGCTCTGGTTTTGCTGGTAAATTTTTGTCACTATGACCCTGAGGGGGACAGTATCCTTCAGAGTAAAACTCACGATATCTCTCTTTTCTGAATCTATTCCTGCTCTATTTAGGTACCTGGAAATAGTCTTGCAGCCAAAGCTGGACTTCTTCCTACTACCAGGGGTTTTGCAGGAAATATAGTACTTGGTGATATTATTGAAGCAGTGGATGACAAACCTGTGAGTGGTTCTGACTTTCTGTTTTATGTTAGGCTGCAAGCTTTTGTTTGTGCAAATTGATGATATGAACCTTGTCTAGGCTTCCGACCTGCAGGTCTAGAGTTCGAATCATGTGGGCAATGAGTGAGTGGGAAACTAGTGTTGATTCCTTTTAGGATGTTTGGGGGGTGGGGTGGGGGAAGAGTTGACTTCACTGCCTGCTTAAGCTTGAAAGGATAAGATCTGGTAGGAAATCACAAGTAATTAGGTGATTGGAGTGACAAGGAAAGGGAATGCAAACAAATGAAATTTTTCAATGCACTAATAGTGTAAAAAAAATACGTACAAAATCATGTCATTTATAAAGAATTAACGGTAAATATACATGACAAACACTAATTGGTAACCTGGTAAAAATTGTAAGTTACCTATTATCACATGTTAAAGCTATAATAGTGGAAAAAATCTTAGGCTGTCAGCGTATAAAACTTAAAACCTAATCTATAAGATTTAATTAGTTTGCAACTCTATTGTCTTCTACGGTGTTGAAAGCCCCTTGAGATTTTCCCTTCCCACCCTCATTGGTGACATGAAGAAAAAATTATGACTGATCTTTATTGCTTCTTGTTCTAAGCAATTCTGCATTTCTGAGATGCGCTGTTTCATGTTGTTGCAGGTTAGGAGTAAAGCAGATTTGTATAAAGCCCTTGACAACTATAACATAGGCGATGAAGTTCGGTTACAAATCCATAGGGGCAACGAAAACTTGGAGTTGAGCATAGCATTAGAGGAAAAGGATTCATAACAAATGGAGCTTTGTGGTTTCCATAATTAGCACCACCGATATCTGTATACTCTCATTAAGAATTTTATATCTGGAAAATTGGAATATGAGGAGCAGGTTCAATGGAAATGCTGCCAGTAGAATGTATCACTTGTAAAGAATTTTAAGTTACCATTGAAGGGGGACAAAATGAGTAATCTTTGCAATTCTTTTAAGCAATGCTTTCACCTCCCTACTTTTGCTAATCTTATGGAAAAGTTTACGTCATGTCATCAATTTATAATAAGGTTTTTAGTTCTGCTTTGTGTTAAACGACGTGCATAGGATTTGTACAAATTCCTTTTAAGGTCGAGAAGTACTTCATGAGATTCACTTCTAAAAAGTGTTATAAACACCTTGTCAAAGAAGAGAATTTTGTTTCGCAGTCATTAGATTGAGAGAAATAATATTTTGCAAAACAGCAAACATAACATCACAAAGTCAAGATGGCCGAGTTGGTCTAAGGCGCCAGTTTCAGGTACTGGTCCGAAAGGGCATGGGTTCGAATCCCATTCTTGACAATATTTTCTTATAACTTTTTTTCCCCAACACAAGTCTCTTGATTTTACCTCTAGGAAAATGGCACTCAAACTTTTTTTTTCCAACACAAGTCTCTTGGTTTTGCCTCTAGAAAAAATGGCTCCCGAACTTTTTTTTTTATTTCGATACAAGTCTCTTGATTTTGCCTCTAGAAAAAATTGGCACTTGGACTCTTTTTCCCCCCAATACAAGTCTCTTGGTCTACCAACCTGAGTAAACAATATTTTCTACAAAATATGACCTTGATGGCATATACTAATAATAACATACCCTAAAAATGAAAGAAAAACCAGGACTAATATTAACAAGGGAAGAGCAAAAAAGAAGGATCTACATGTATTTTCCTATGGAGGAAACTAATCCTATTTAATTTATTGTGACACCACACTCGTTGATCTGTTGTTAGCCTGGACATGTTGAGAACCCTAGTAACTAATTTCATGTCTACTTGAGAGAAAAAGTAGAGTACATGATCTGAATCATCTTCTTTGTGCTTCTTGAACTTCTTCAATATGCAGCATTCACCTCTCAATGCATCTTTCAACTTCTTCTCTTTCTGCATTCCATAAAAGAATAATTGGACATTAGTTTAACCTCTATAATTGACAACATAAATGAATGATTACACAATCAGATCACTTAAAGATAATTAAGGATAACCATCCATAACACAAGTGAGATTAGTATCGCACTATCGTGAAAAATAAGACAAGTAATCTATGAGTACATCATATAAAAAAAATTGGTAATGTAAAAATTCTTTACACAGTTAGTTTAGGTTAAATTCTTAGACAATACTCTTCCGTTGTCATTCTAGCGCAAGAAAATTTGTCAAAAAATAATTCACATTACGAATGTAAGACTAAACTTATTGTTTTCAACTATACCTTAACATTAAGTATGCACGGAAAAATCAGTCTACCTTAATTAAATCGTAAACTATACCTTATACTCCCTCCGTCCATTTTTACTTGCAAAATATTGACTTGGTACACCTCCCCTTAAGTAACAATAAATAGAATGACAATTTCCACTCTTTGAATATAATAAATTCACTGCTTTGGGAAATAACTATAGTTAATAATAAGAGTAAATTAGGAACTACTAAGTGATAAATTATATCTTGATTTTCTAAATTAGACAAGTAAAGGTTGATATGAATATTTTTAGTCTATTCATTATTTTTTTAATGGGCATGAAAAAAGCTAAAGTGAAACGGAGGGAGTATCAAATTGAAAACTAAGAATTTACCTTTCCAAGACTTTTTTTGACCTCCATTAAAAGCTCTAATTCTTCCGAGGCTTTAAGTTGTTGATGTTGTGTTCCCTTTTGAGCCTTCACCTTCACCTTCACCTTCACCATCATGGTGGAGCAATTTCTATCAGCTCTAACAAATTGCCAAAATATTCTTATTGATTCCTCCACTATCTCCACTAACATGTCACTTGTAATGTAATATTCAGCTTTCTCTCTACCTCTACCCTTGTTTTTGTCTTTCATTCTGTCCTCTGTCCAACACAATTATCAGTACATTGAACAATAAACAGAATATACAACTACTTATATTAACATAAATCATGTTATTATATTAACATAAATCATGTTACTTTATACTGAGACTAGTTTATACATTTGTTAGTATTATAATAATATATATGAATTGTATATATAGCTATCCACTTCGATACGGTATTCGGTATTTCATTTTTTTTATTTATAAATAACTAATACCATATCAAATACCAAAAAAATTTAAAATGCATACCAAATATAATAAGGAAAATACGACATTAAAAGTTTCAGTTTTGATATGAAATCCGTTATCTACCATATCATATCCACCGAATCTTATTAAAAATGGGGTGTATGGATTAATTCGAATTAATATGGAATTATTACCTCACACACATTCATGGATTAATGTGTATTTTTTACTTTATCATAGTATATATACAACTTGAACTCTAAAATCTTTTAATACACTTACCTCTTATGAGAGGAACTTGAAGAAGATTACGAAGATCATATCGAGTCTTGATGTAATATTGAACTCTAGGACCTTGAAATGGTTCATTTTCTATAAATCTTTGCAACAGAACTTGAAACTGTTGAAATTCACCAGCAACTTCATTATACGTACGAGTACCATGAGGGTCAGAATCCCACAAACTTAAAGCCTTGCCATATTGCCAATGTAGAAATTCCCAAGAAAGACACATTTGTCCAACATATATCACTTCTAGATCACTCTGCAATTCTTTGATAAACTGTACCATTGGGTCAATATTGTCATAATGCCTTTTGTGTTTGAATAGCCTAATATTTAGTTTTGGACCTGAAGGTCTTTGGCTTGACACATGTTGAAATGGATCTTTTAGTGGATCTTTCTGCAGATATCCTGTAAAATAATGAAACGAATTTAAGTTCTCCACACTCACAATGTACAATATTTTTATACCATAAGGTACGTACTTTACCTACTATAACAAGTAACGGTGTATAAAATGGATGTAAGAGAGTAAACATATTGGTGTAATATTATACTATAAGATTTATTTTTTTTCACTTAGTGGATAACAAAAATATAGTGAAAAGGTAGCAAGTCTTTTCGTTCGTGCCTACTTTTGTTTGGTACGTCATGGATTCAATGCTTTAGATTTCATTTTGTTAATCAGATTTTGTGGGTCCTGTTATAAACTTTTGAATGATTAAAGATATGTTGTTCTATTCGTTTAACGTAATTACATTCAAAGAAATATGAAGATGACCATGAATATAACTAATACTAGTTCATCAACTAAGAAAGCGATGAAAAAGTGATACGGTGTGATCTAGTGATAGATGATCGAGTCAAAATTATGAGAAATTGGGATTTTTTCTATCAGACATAAAAAAATGGACATTGAGCCTAATTCAACACCAAAAACTAGCTCTTACGGGGAGGATTGTCCAAGACCGTAAAAAACGGTCTCCCATCACTAAGTGAGTCGATGTGGAACTCAACAGTCAACACCTGGTACTAGTGCCGGTCAATGAATGACTTAAAATATCAGAAGCGATAAGAAATTATAAGTGGTTTCTTTATTTATCTCAGCCTTGGTGATCAAATTTATATGGTACTCATGATGATAGAAGAAAACAGGTACCTAATGAAATCAAACATATACGTTCAAGCTGGCCTGGACGCAGTCCTCATTTTAAAAAGGAAAAAGAATGATGCTGGTCATGGTAATTATGCAGAAAACTTCAAAATAATGTAATTCATGAAGCCAAGAGTTGTCACTGACCTATTGCATACATTTTCTGGTACGTCAATATATCAAATTTACGCATCCTTTCTCTGTAACTCTTGTAGAACTTCTGAAGTTCACTCATACAATCTTCACGTTGTAACTTTTCATCAATCTTCCATGGCTCCAAATCATCCATTTTTAGTGTATCTGATTCTTCCAAAATAGTGGGAAGTCCAGTGTCTCTAACTTTTTTAAGTTCCATCTTTAATTGTTCAATTAATTCTTGATGTTCCCACAATGTTTCCAAATTGTTTTCATCTTCATTTCTTGATTTTGCATTTTCATAGTCCTCTGAATCATCACCAAATAGCTTGTAAAAATCTTCATGAAAATCATCCTCAGATAGAAAATGTTGTGCTTGATCTTGTTCTAATTTCATTAGCTCTTCCATTATATCACTATCACTGTCGTCATCATCAGATTCTTGATTTTCCTCTGACATTTCAAGATCGTTTAAATTATCGAGCTCAAATTCTCCTCCAAAGTCATCATCTGTCAAGAATCCATCGCTATACGAATCGACTAATTTGTTCATCAGATAACATATATGGTCAAAACCAATTGACACATTATCAGAATCAGTAGATATAATAGAATCCTTCTCGGATTGAAACAGAAAGTCATCAGTAAATTGCTCTTTCCCGGTATCTGATTCTTCTTTTATGGAATCCATTTCCTCAGTTTTCTCAATTTTCTCTTCATCACACATTAAATTACTCAAATCCCCTTTTCCTTCCTCGTTTAAGGCTTCGATTTTACTATCAACTTCTTTCGAATCCTCTGTTTCAACGACCTCTACTTCTGTTAGGGACTTAATGTTAAACGTAGAGGGCATAACAAATTCACTTTTGTCTTGCTTGCTCTTACAAAATTCTTCATAAGTTGGGAATTTAAATGTAAGAGTAAACTCTGTTTCTCCATTATTTTCCGAATCCGGGAATTCAGAAACATCCTTAAAAACATCAGACTCATAACCTAACTGCTGCTGCTCTGTCTCTGGAGGATCAGATTTTTTCTGATTGTCATCGTTTAAACCCGAATTCTTATTTAAAGGAGCCTTACACCTTCTTAATCTGTGAAATTAAGAAAAGGGTATTACAAAAAAATAAAAATTGAATCTTGATTTACAAGAAGCAACTAAAATAAATTAAAATACCTGAAGACGACGAATGTGGTGATGAAGTTGAACAGAGGTGACAAATAGAGGGAAACAGAGGCAAATACAGTAGCAAGGGACAAAAATAAATGTTGATAGAAGGAACGAGAAAGAGAAGCCATATTCAAAGAAGAAAAAAAGTTTTAAGATTAGCCATGAATTTGTCAAAGAGAGAGAGATAGACTAATCACCTGTTAAAAAACAACAAACCCCATGTAAAAAAATTAGCAAGATATGCAAGAAAATAGAAACTAATTGGACGTAGAAATTCGACCTAACTGTGAAAATTCATGGAGTGTTTCATTTTACGAGCAAAAAAGTGAGGGGAAAGATAGCTACTTGTGAGAAACTTGGCCTAATTGACATTTGACACATCCTTAATATTCTTGAGAAAATTAGAGAAACTAGTCTATGTCCACAAAATGGGGAATTATCAGTTGAGAAGTCCCTGTTTTTGCTGCATATTTTGTTTGACACAAGGGAAAATTGGGGGTAAGATTGAATGTTGACGTCTTCTTCGTTTATCATTTTCCCAGGAGTTAGGGCCTTACGTTGCATATTCTTTCTTATGCCAAGTGTCTTTGGACAATATGGGTTCTTGGAATTTTGTGAATTTGGCAACTAATTAATCAATACTCCCTCTGTCCAACCATAATTGAACATTATTGATTTGACACACATTTAAAAAATAATAAATACTCCCTCTATCTCATATTAGTTGTTTACTATACTATAAATAGTTGTCCCAAATTAATTGATCACTTACTAATTCAAGACAAGATTAATTAATTTTTTCCTATTTTGCCCCTACTTACTATTAATACTCTTCGAAAGACTACACAGATTTATAAGTTCCAACAAATTCCTTTTTCAAAGAGCTCATTAATATACTCGATCAAAACAAATCTGTTTATATCCATTTCAAGGAATTTAGTGTACTCCAATAAGAATTGTTTAAGAAAGAAGTTGAAGATCCATAAACTAATCAAGAAGATTTTTATATAGGATTCAAATAATTTGCATGTAAAATATTTTGCCTCCAAATAATTTTCACTTGATTTTTTTTTTTAAAAATAGTTTGAAATTTTTTTAGAAGAAATTTCATGGTCTAGTATTTACAGAAGCAAAATGTACAGAGGATAACGCATGCAGTTTTTGTGTAGCAAATTGTGAAAGCAATTCCAAGAGATAGTCTATTTATATGCCCAATGCTTTCATTAATTAAGTATATTTTTCATAAATAATTTTAATACATTCATCAATATGGATAAAGGGTAAAACAGTAAACTTAACCATCTTATTTATGATTTCTTAAGTACCGTGTAAAAGGGAAAGTGTACAAATAATATGGGACGAAGGGAGTAATAGAGTAATTTTACAATTTCATTCTTTGAATATAATAAAAATTTAATGCTTTGAGAAATGCATTACATAATGAATACTCCCTCTGTCCAACAATACTTGTCCACTATTGACTTTGCACACTTCTTAAGAAACTATAAATAGAAGGGTAATTTTACCATATCATCCTTTTAATATAATAAATGCAATGTCTTAAAAAATATAATAGGGAAATGACTATAATTAATGATAAGGATAAATTAGGAACTAAGTGTAAAATTATCTCTTGATTACATAAATTGGACAAGTATTGATGAACATCTATTTTTAGTATAGTGGATAAGTAAAGATGGACGGAGGGAGTAGTATTTAGTACCAAGGGTAAAATGGGTACAAATGAGTAAATTATCAATTGGTTTTCCAAACCGGATAAGTATTGTTGGACATCTATTTTTAGTATAGTGAAAAAGTATTGTTGAACGGAGAAAGTATTACTTAGGTAAATAATTACTCATGCCAAATGTTTACACCAAATCAATGCAACTTATCATAGTTAAGTGATTTAATAAAGTAATTATATACATTAACTAACCATGATTAAGTGATAGTTGTATATATCGAAACACATATCATGCAGTCATTGATTTGATGTAAACACTCAGTATGGATAAGTTTTAACTACTTGCCATAAAAAGATGAAGATGGAAGAGAACTTTTATTTTTTTGTTTTCCAATAGATGTTTGGTATTTACATGGGGTTCGACTAAATTTGAATTGACGTAAAAAAAGTTTCATATTGGGGTTAAAGTGATCCTTCCATTCGAGGGTTCGAACTTGAAAAGTCTCATATTGAAGGGTTAAAAGCGCTCCTGCTCGAATTAGAAATCTCTTGGTTAAAAATGAATGAGTATTTATCTACTCTAGCACAAACCTTATTGATAGGAGAAACCGCTTAGTAAGCTTAGCTTACACTAATCAAATTAATTATTTTCGTTATCAAGAATAATCCAATGATTTGTAAATCACAAATCGAATATTTAATCAAAATTCAAAAAGTCAATCTACCTTATGACTTATGAGCCATCCATATTGAACTTCTTAGTATTTTCCTCGTAAGAATATGTGTTGCTTGTAACAAAAGAAAGCACAATGTTCATCATCTCAATCTATTTAACATAAATTAATTGGTGACAAGTGCAACTTATTAATGTGAAAAAATAAATGAAGCCTATAATATTAGATTCAATCCAAATAGGCAGGCCAGAGTTCTTTAATAGTTGAACTTTTCAAACAAAAACATTAAATATGTGAAGGTTCACAAAGTTAATTAGACGTATTTATGATTCTTTAAATTACTCCTTCCGTTGATTTTTATTTATTTAGTATTGATTTAACACATAAATAAAATGATAATTTTACTATATTACTCTTTTAATATAATAAATTCAATGTTCAGAAAATGACTATATTTAATAATAAAGGGTAAACTAGGTCTTAAGTGATAAATTATCTCTTATATATATTGAACAAATAAAAATGGACTGAGAGAGTACTATAAATTTGAAAAGAAAAGTACTCACTATACATTTCATATTATTTGTCCACTTTCTCTTTTACACGTCTCTTAAATAATCATAAATAAAAAAAGTTTTACTAATTTACCTCTTAAAAATCTTTTTTAAAACTTTACAAACTTGTTTATATTTTAAAAAAGGAATTAATTATAAGGATAAAATGGAAAAAAATTAATTAATTCTCTCCTCATTTTGTAAATGAATAAGTACTTTGGGACGACTATTTTTAGTAACGTTGACAACTAATACAAGACCGGAGTAAGAATGTAGGACACGTTTTTGTATATGCGAACATTTGGGAGTGGGAAATGGAAAGGAATTGAGCAGACATTTTCGTAGGCACGACTAGCAGTTTGACATTGTTGTTGAACTAACCCATGCCATGTCTGGAAGATACGGTTATTTATAAAGACAACGAGCGCTAATGTAGGGGTTATCCAATTACAACCGCCATAAAATTGCAATAGAGATGAATCTTGAAATTAATTCCGAGATAAGAATTGTCTTAAATCATATAAAAAGCCAATAATTCATTTCCCGACTTACTCTAAAACAAACTTAGGCACTCAAAAACACAACAAAAGGGATGGGCCGAAAACTCTTCAACACTCTCCCTCCCTTACAAGTGAGGACAACGTAACACAAATCAAGTTAAATATATATAAGGGCTTTACGTAACTCTACCAGTGACAAAAAAATTGTCAACTAAAATGATCGCATATATATATGTAATATACTAATCATATATTATTAAAAGTGAGAGTTTCAAGGTGCAAAGTTGGATTATAATTTTATTCCTGCACTAAATCAAATATCTAATTAATTAAATACTAAATAGTAAAATTTAATTATCTTAAAGCTGAAAAATAAAATTTAAGTTACCTCAAGGCTGAATTACACATTTAGGGTGAGTTATTAAGAAGTTTAACAGCCCTGTAATTGAATCGTTTTAGCTATATTGAATTGGAAAAAACCTTTCATCTACAGTAGTATTTGTAGAAAAAACGTTTCACCTACAATAGTAATTGTAGATTGTTGGTCTGAAAACTCCTTTTCAATTATTGATACTTGTATCAATCTTTTAATATTTTAGCATTTATTTGTTTAGACGTTTGAGCTTCCTTTGGATGTAATGTTATATATCTTTTCATTTCTTTGTCACTTTATAAAATTCCACAACACACATTTTTCTCCATTCAAACCACTTCATCATTTTTGTTCTTTTTTTTTTATTTTCCTTTTCTTTTGGTCTCCATAAAATCTTACTACTATTATTTGGCCTCCTGTTTGGCGTGGTTTGTTCATGTAGAAGATAATATTGTTCCTTCATTTTGGGCATGTTTAGCAGAATACTCTAAGAAGAAATTTATTACGTCTACATTTTTTTTTACTTCAGGTTGATCTTTTTATAGCGATTGCTTGGTTAGTGTTTCATTGACAGTAAATCTCTAATGCGATGCAATTAGTATGAATTGGAGATATTTATCTATAAAATGTACTCGATTACATGACTTAGAGACGCTATGTTTTCTTTTGATTTTCGTGTTATTTTTTTGTGGTCTTGTTTCTTACCAGTTGTTTCAGGACAGATTTTAATATGGATGGGTATATCACTAAATATTCCCCAAAATTTCTCTTTCCTAAAATAGAAAAGTTAGCAAAAAGATTGTACCCCTAATAACAAAAGATTTGCCTTTTACAGATTGTGCAAGCCTAACAAAATTAGATGGTTTCAATTTTCAGATTTAGATGACATTGACTCACCAAGCACAAACAATCAACTCATCAACCACTCTGACTGCTCTTCAAATTGAGCTTCTAAGTTTTATAGTTACCGTTTATATTACTCTTATCACACATGTTTAAATAAAATCTTTATCGTTCTTATTGATTGATAATAACTCATGAAACATTGTGATTACTCTGCAAATAGAGCTTGTAATTTACGCAGTTACATTTGTATTTACTCATAAGAAGAGTGTCTTAGCGAATGTGTGTATATATATATTGCTATAACGACTCTTAACAAATTAGCATGGGACACACGTGCAATACACGTGCCCAGAACTAGTATTATATAAATAATGTATAATCTCTCCTTCCCTTCCACAGGCCACACCCCAAAAAAAAAACCCAAGGAATGCCATCAAATACCAACACCCACAGATCTCCTATTCCAATTTTAAGTTCTTTTTCTAAAATCAAAGAATTTAAATTTTGTGCATGGTCAATGTATAAAATATTTTACATCATCTAGTAAAATTGATAATGGCCACCAAATTTAGGTAATTAAAATTTAGAAAATAATATTAAAAGTAGAATTCTAATTGTACTCTAACAAAATTTATTGGGGAAACGGTACTTTTAGTCCTTGTGTTAGTGCTATATTCTGATTTTAGTCCTTGTGTTATCTAGCTTAGCATTATTAACATGTAGTTATATCATTTGAGTGGTTTTAGTCCTTCAACTAACAGACCTAAAACAATTTAACTGAGATGTCATCGTTAAAAAGGGCAATTAAGGTATTTAAATATTGTTGCTTGAGAAATAAAAAACTTCAAGATAAATCAGTCGTTCGATCTATTTGATTTGGATGCAACGATGGAACTACCTTCTAGAAGTGAGTTACAATCCACCCCATCATGTGAGTACTCTTTTGAGTTAAATAGTTTGAGATTTCATGCGACAATCAAAGTAATTGTATGAATAGCACACACCGTATTCAATTTTTATTAGAAGAAAAAAAGTTTTCTTAGCGTTGACAAAAACACCACATAAATTCAATGCTCTCGACTGTATCTTAGAATCTGCACATCTCCAATTTATCTTGAAGAATTTTAACTTGATTGCCAGCAATTTCTTTTCAATTCATATAGCCAAATTATTTCTCCGTACTACATGTTTGTGTGCAAGAATGGATCACTGATTACCACGGCTCTCTTTTAAATGGTTGTTGTGTACAAGTGACCATCTCCCTATTTGTCTCTGTAATTGTCGAGTTGTCTCCTTATCAAAATCATGGTATCTTCAGGATTTTATTTTGATCTTTTTTTCTTCTATTTCCTGTCCAAATAAAAAAATATGGAGAATGAGTTTTTGTTTGAGATATGAACAATGAACTGAGAAGTCAATTAATATATAAAACAAGATATGTGCCTACCAGGTGAACTACGTACTTTATGATTAATATGGATGAGCAGTCAATAACATTTTTTCGAAACATAAATGCACAATGAATAACAACTGCTGAAGAATAAACAATTATAAATGTTGGAGACAACTTTAGATTTTTATGTATGTGTTTGATTTGTATGATCTAATATTTAATGTGTTTGCACTATAAATACTTTATCTCAGTGAAACTAATATATTCTCATTTTCTCATATCTACATTTGTTTTTTTTAATGATGAAACCAATACATTTCTTTTTCAAATCTCTCTACAGATACAGGTGAAGATCCTGATATGTACACAATTAAGCTGCATTTTATGGGTTCGTGGATATTTGAGCCTGAGATGGATTATGTTGGTGGACGAATAAATTATTATGACTACTGTAAGGGAGAAGAAAACTCTATTATCGAGATGAGAAAATGTGTGAAGAAGTTGAATATCGATGATAGAAAAATAAAATTTTGGTTTAAGTTAACTATAAGATTGTTAACAAATGATTCAGATATATACAAGCTTGTCTCTGAAATACCTGTGAATAGAGAGGTTGAGATATTTATTGAGCACACAAATGAGGACCAATGGAGCTATGATGTTACTGATTTAGAGGGTCAACTTCAAAATGAAGAAGGCTTCATAGATGTGGATGTAGTAGAGGGAGGTAATGATAGTGATGCTACAAGTGAAGACTGTGAGTCATTTCATGACTCTGACTATCCAGTAGAAGAAGATGACATGATTTAAGATAAAATTAGTAACTCTAGTATAGAGTCGGCTAGTGTCAAAGGAAAAAACAAAGATGACCAAATGAGTTTGCATGGAGATTCTGATGATGATAATCCTAAAAGATCAATTGTTTTTAATCCAAGCAAGGACTTGGAGGATCCGACATTTCAATTTATGATTAATATGATTTTCAGTAATAGTAAAGAGTTTAAGTGGGCAGTTGAAGTATATGCCGTGATGAAGAAGAAAGACATTAAATTTTTAAGGAATGAAACTCGGAGGTCAAGAGCAGCTTGCAAGGTGCCAAATTGCAAATGGTTCATATTTGCATCAAAGGCTAATCAGCATGAATCTTTCAGGATCAAGACAATAGGCCCTGATCGTAATTGTGGCAACCAAAGGGACAATAAGACTATTGATTCTGGGTTTTTGGCTAAGAAGTATATAGAAGATTTTAGAATTAATCCTGACTGGGGCGTGAAGAAATTTCAAGCTCATGTAATGAGAACTCACAAGTGCACACTTAGTAGATACCAAACCTATAGTGCAAAAACGCATTGAACTTGATTACAGGAACTAAAGAAGAACAATTTAACCTATTGTGGGACTATTGCTCTGAGTTACGGAGGAGTAATCCTGGTATGACATGCATTTTGAAGATGGATGATAACCCAGACACAATGATCAGAGGCAAAAAAAGATTTTTAAGGCTCTATATTTGCTATGCAGCTTGCAAACAAGGGTTCTTAGCGGGGTGTAGACCACTTATGGGGTTGATGGATGTCATTTGAAAGGACATCAACAGGGTGGGCAACTATTGACTGCTGTAGGTGTTGATGGAAATAACAACATGTATTCAATTGCATTTTCTGTAGTAGAAGGTGAATTGAAGGAAACATGGCGTTGGTTTCTCACTCTTCTTGATGAAGACCTACGAATCTCACAAAATCCTTATGCGTGGACTTTTATTTCTCATAGCAAAAAGGTTTACTTCCAGCTTTTGATGAGGTACTTCCAAATGTTGCACACAGGTTTTGTGTGAGGCACCTACACAACAACTTTAAAAATGAAGTTTTGGAGGACAAACACTAAAGGATGTCCTATGGAAAGCTGCAAGGGCAACCACTGAAGCTGCATTCCATAAGTGTGTGAAAGAAATGGAAAAATTGAATCCAGAAGCCCCTCAATGGTTTATTAACAAGCCTCCTATTCATTGGTCCAGAGCTTTTTTCCCTTCTTTCACAAAGAGTGATATGTTATTGAACAATTTGTGTGAGTCGTTCAATAGTGTACTGTTGGTAGCTAGAGACAAGCACATTTTGACAATGCTCGAGTCAATTAGGTTACATGATGTCAAGATTTCAAAAGAATAGAGATAACATGATGATGCATGGGCACAAAATCTGTCCAAAAATCTTGCTGAAGTTGGAGGAAAACAAATCTAAGGCTGCTGAATGTATTGCCACTAAAGCTGACTAGTTCCATTATCAAATTGAGGACATCTATCTTAGACTATTTTCTGTTGATCTTAAGGAGATGACATGTTCTTGTAGGAGATGGGAGTTAACTGGAATACCTTGTTATCATGCAATTGCAGCTATATGGGTTAAAAAAGATGAACCAGAAATGTATGTCCATGAATGCTACACAAGTGAGCAATATATGAAGAGTTATGGACCCTCTATTCTGCCAATAAATAACTCTGAACAATGGCCTAAGACAAGAGTTGAACCAGCACTGCCACCGATATACAAAGCTCAGCCTGGTAGACCGAAAAAATTAAGAAAGAGAGGACCTGATGAGACATCTCCAAAAGAATCAGATCTTAAAAAGCAACCCTCGTCAAAAGCATCCAAAAAAGGAAAAAAGAAGAATTGTGGTATATGTGGGAAAACAGGACATAATAGAAGAGGATGTCCTATTATCGTGCGAATCCAGCAAGAAGAGGTTCAACAACAACAACTTGAAAGAGAAGACCCTTCTGGCGAACCAAGCAATGCAACAGAAACACGTACTCCAAATGTACTTTTTTATTCTTTTCAAATAATAGGTTGGTTAAATTTAGTAAGTGTGAAACTACTAAATTTTTTATTATTGCAGGTTTCAGGTATTACTAGTGAGAGTCAAGCACCAATGCAGTCCAGTTCCTCGTTTGTGACTAAACAAACAGTAATTACTTTTCTTAATAGTTATTCTTTTTTAGAAAAGCTTTTTTTTCTTGCTATCTATTCATGTGGTAAATGCTGATAAATACTTAAACTTACCAGCTGCCTTATGTTCTTTAACATATATGCCAGATCAATCAACTTAACCTGCAAATGGCACAGCCTAAAGAGCAATTAAGGAGTTCTGCATTCATTTTATCAGAAATTGACGAGCACTCTAGGGAGGGTACAAGCTCACTCTTCATCACAAAGGGGGGAAGACAATACGTCCCACCATCAAGATTACGGGAAGCACTTTCTCAAACTAGCAAAAGAGGAGAAAAGGGACACGTTAAGAAAAGAACTGTTGGCTCATCATAAATAAAGAAATCAAAATACAATGATGAGCAAGAAGTGTGTGCTTTCAGATCTATTTATTTTGTGACGTTTTTAAAGTTAGTTATGCTTTTGGTGATGGATATGTGTTTTAAAGACACCATTTTCAGATCTATTTCTTCTGTGATAACTTTTAAATGTCTTTCTGTTTCCATTTTTAAATAATATGTAGCTTAAGGCTTTCAGATTTCTACTATGTCACAGATTATTGCGAAGCAAAAAATAGTTTTGCAATAAGAGAAACACGAAATTTAAATGCTTGAACATAAATTTTTTTAGTAGAGGAAGGAAACCTCAATCCTGAGCTCTCGTACTCAACATTGTGGCTGAATATTGATAAGTTGAAGCACACACTTTGACGGCTGTTAAGATGCCGAACAAATTTTTTGAGAATGATATGAAATAAACTTCATAAGATGAATAATCGACGATATAAAAATCTCGAGAGTAGTATCTCATTATCCAGCTCCAACAAAACCTGCGATAGTTTGTAAGCAAAATAAGGTGAGCTGCAACATCATCATATCTTAAAGTACAAAGAACAACTAATAATATAAATGAAAAGAGTCAAATGTTAAGAAAACAATGGCTACTGCTTCTATAGCTTACATGGCTAGAACTATTTTCACTTCTAATCTTCATTAATCAAGTCATATCCCTCTCTCGATTAAATGCTTGGTATTATGTTAGTGATGGTACCGTGGTATTGATATTATGATAGTGGTCTTATTATCAACTACTGGTAAAATGTCAACTGATGAAAAAATTGCTTTATTTGTGTTATTGGATCTTGGACAACTAAATTTTTTTATATTCTTCAAGCTTATCTAACCTGATATCCAAGGAGGAGCATTATGATGAGCCGTTACATGGACAATGAACTTATGTTCAGCTCCTAGTGTCAAACAACTCGAGAGGCACCTAGAGTTCTGAATTTTAACATGTGCAGGTTGGCTGCCAACGAGTGCATGAATTCCTTAATATTGTATTGACTTTTCAAGTAAGCAAACCAACCAAAACAAAATAAAGGATATGATATAATTGTGCTAGGTGCAGGTCTTTATGAATGCATCCTTACTGGTTTTCTATTTTTTAAACAACCAATATGGAGGAGAATCAATTCTCTGTCTAGTCGAGCTTTAGAATTTTAAGGTGTTCTTGGAATTTGACAGTCACAATCTCATTCAATAGAGAAATCCAACAAGCTCTTTATTATAGCTTTGATCAACAGAGATAACTCATATGGAAATGAAAAAAGGAATTCAAGGACATGGTTACTCTGACAAACGTGTACTAAAAAATAGCCCATCTTATAAGCAGAAAGATAACTCATATCGAAGAACCGAATTAGAAGAAATCAAATCAAACTGATTAGTAAATATCCAATCGAACCACGTTAGAAAAAAAATCGAAACGACTGAACTAATTCATTCGATTTTTGGTATACATTAATAAATAATCGAAAACTGAAGAATTAAATCAAAGAACCGAACAACTTGTTCCACCATGCATTTTTCTTCTTGAAATCCCTAGAATTTAAGAGGGGAAGAAATCCAGATAAGCAGCTTAGATTTTGCACGAGATATGGTATTGCAATCAAGAGATTAATGCATTTAGCCTATTGAAAGGGGATGGTCACAGATAAGTTTATTTTCTTTCAGGCGCGGCTCAATAAATTTGGTGGCTTAAAGCTAAATCTCAATAAGAGAGCTTAATTTTTTATATATTTTTTTTTTGTAGAAAAGTTTTGTGTATATATTTTTTTGAAATTTATTTTCCTAACTATTTTGAAATGTAAAGTAATTATAATTATTTATAAGATAAGAGACATTGTTGATCTTAGGTAAAATTTATCGATTTTGATTATTTTTTTTCGCAAATTCAATTGTTCCATGAACGATAAACAAATTCTATAAGAAATACAAGCATTAAATAATTAGTAATGTCGTTTGAGCTAATTAAGTATATCAATTATAGTACTATTGATATCTTCTATTTGTACTATTTTTCTTGACACTTCTAACTCAAAATAAATCTAAATCATCAATATCAAAGTGATTACTATGTTTTAAGAAATTTTCATGGTTAAGAAATATTTTTTTCAGATTCTTCTTATCTAGTGATCTCAAAATTTTATAACTAAATAGAAAACTAAATTATGCTTTGAATTATTCAGATCTCAAAGGTCTGCAGTACCCAATTAAAATTTCTTTTCCTTTGAAAATTTTATATTTTGATATACTAATTTTAAAAAAATAAGAAATTATAAAATTAATTATTACTAAAAATGGGGCCCCAAAATATTGGGGGTGTAAAGCCCATGCTTGAGCAGCCTTACCCTTCAACCGGCACTATTTTCTTTAGGGAAAAGTACATAAAATATACCTAAAACCTAAAGTATTTACATCCCAATACCCCCTTCCATATTAACTCCTAAAATGCTCATTCGAATAAAAATATTTACCCGAAATGCACCCCTTGCGCAGTTTTTTAAAATTCGTTTTCAACCTCACCTTAAATGCCTCACTTCTCTCAATTTGGTCAAATATTGCGGCTCACTTTCTCTTTTCTTTTTCCATCGTTTTCATTTTCTTTTCTTTTTATTTTTCTATCTATTTTTTTCTCTTAATTTGTTTTACTTTTTTTGTTTATCTTCTTTTAAATTTTTGTCTCTTTTCATATTTTACTTTTTTAAAATGAAAATAAAATGCAAAAATAAAAAAGTAAAATTATATTAAGTACACTAATTTATTAAAATATAAATTAATGAAATTTATATTTTTTTTGCTTTTGCAAATGAAAATGAAACATATAGTCCTCTATTTTAATTTGTTTGTCATGTTTTGACTTGACACAAAATTTAAGGTCTTGTTTGGCTATGAAAGTCAAAATATTTTTACTTTTTGAATATTTCAAAGTTGGAGTTGTGTTTGGCCATAGTTTTTGCAATAATTATCTAGAATTTAAATGTATTTTCTAAGAAAATCATAAAATATGATTTTAAAATAAAATATAATTTAAATAGGATTATCTTATGAAAATAAAAAAATTAGAATTTTTTAAAAAAGGAAAATTAAAAAATGAAAAGAGTAAAAGTGAAAATAGTGAAAACAGGTATTGAGCTGTTTTCACTTTTCTAAATACAACTTCAAGTTGTATTTTGAATTTTTATGGCCAAATAACAACTTTTGAATAAAGTGAAATAATTTTTTGAAAAAAAGTGAATTTCTTTTATGGCCAAACACCCACTAAAAAAGAAAGAATTTTTTTGAATCTTGTGATCTATTAAAGAACTGAAGTATACCTCAATGATACCATGTCAGTATATAGATATACTGTGATAGTATCACGGAGGTCTCACTGAAGGATTGAGGCAGACATCGATGATACCATGACAATATATGGATATACTGTGATGGTATCATGGAGGATTGGGGAGTGTCTCATTGAAGGACTGGAGCAATCCTCCATGATACCACCACAATATATAAATATATTGTGATGGTATCATAGAGGTCTCACTAAGGACTTAAGCAGACATTAATGATACCACAACAATATATAGATATATTGTGATGGTATCATTGCGGCCTGAAGTAAAACTCAATGATACCATGATAGTGTATGAATATACTGTGATGGTATCATGAAGGATTGAGACGTGTCTTATTGAATGACTGAAGTAGTCCTCCACGATACCATGCCAGTATATAGATATACTATGATAGTATACTGAGTAGTATCTAATTGAAGGATTAAAATAATTTACTTTTTTTAGTTTTTTGGTTTGATTTCGGATTTAGAAAAGTAAAAACTAAAAAATCGAGAAAACCAAATTTATATATATAAGACAATTATGATATTGTATATATTTTATGTTTGAATATCTATTGATATACTTTTAGGTATTGTGTTTTAATATTTTATTCGTGACTTATTTAGAAAGTATATTTAATTGATTCAATGTTACTTCTCCTTGTATATAATTTTATTTTTTTCAACATACAAATATAACTTTGATTATTTTATTAATTATTAACATAATTGAATAGTCAAACCGAAAAAAATTAAACCAAATAGAGGAAAAAATCGAACCAAACTAAATTTATTTTGACTCAGATTGGATTGCACTTTTACAAAATCAAAAACTGAAAAATCAAAATCGAATAATACAAAGCTAAATCGAAAAATTGAATGCACACCCTTATGGAGGAGTGAAGAGTCTCATTAAAGGACTGAAGTAGTACTCCATGATACCATGACAGTATACATTTATACTGTGACGGTATCATGGAGGGCTGAGAAGTATCTTATTGAAGGATTGAAGTAGTCCTCTATGATACCGTGCCAATATATAGATATACTGTGATAGTATACTCAGTAGTATATTATTGAAGGACAGAAGTAGTCCTTAATGATATTATACTAGTATATAGATATACTATGATAGTATCATGGAGGATTGAGTAGTGTCTCGTTGAAGGATGATACCATGCAAGTATATAGATATAATGTGATAGTATATTGAGTAGTGTCTCATTGAAGGACTAAAACAGTTATTCATGATACCATGCCAATATATAGATATTGTGATGGTATCATAGAGGACTGAGGATTGTCTTATTGATGGATGATACCATTCCAATATATAGATATACTGTAATGGTATACTAAGAAATGTCTCATTGAAGGACTGAAATAGTCCTCCATGATACTGTGTCAGTATATAGATATACTATTATGGTATCATAGAGGTTTCACTAAGGATTGGAGCAGACATCAATGATACCATCACAGTATATCTATATAATATGAGGCCTGAAGCAAACCTCAATGATACCATGATAGTATATGAATATAATGTGATGGTATCATGAAGGATTGAGAAGTGTATTATTGAAGGACTAAAGTAGTCTTCATTGATACCATGTCAGTATATAGATATATTGTGATAGTATACTGTATAGTGTCTCACTGAAGGACAAATAGTTATCCATGATATCATGCCACTATATAGATATATTTGTGATGGTATCATTGAAGACTGTCTCATTGATGGATGATATCATTCTAGTATATAGATATGTTGTGGTGGTATACTAAGGAGTATCTCATTGAAGGAATGAAGCAGACATCAATGATACCACGACAGTATATAAATATACTGTGATGGTATCATTGAGCCCTGAAGCAAGCTTCAATTATACCATGATACTATATGAGTATATTGTGATGGTATCATAAATTATTAAAAAGTGTCTTATTGAAGGACTGAAGTAGTCCTCCACGATATCATTTCAGTATATAGATATGAATAGCGTCTCATTGAAGGACCAAAACAATTATTCATGATACCATGCCAATATAAAGATATATTGTGATGGTATCATAGAGGATTGAGGACTGTCTCATTGATGGATGATACCATTCCAGTATAAATATATTGTGGTGGTATACTAAGGAGCGTCTCATTGAAGGACTGAAACAATTCTCCATGATACCATCACAGTATATTGATATATCGTGATGGTATCATAGAGGACTAAAAAATATCCGACTAAAGGACTGAGCAGACTTCAACGAGTGTGAATAAAATTAGATTGCGAAAAAAATAAAAGAAAAAAGAATTAAATATAATTACAAAAATAAAAAAATAAAAAAATAAAAAATAAAAATAAAAAAGGAGCTAAAATTGAGTATAAAATTAGATTATGGTAAAGAAAGTATAATATGATTTGATAAGAATAGATAAATAAATAAAAATGGAGGAAAAAAACTAAGGAATAAAGAAATAAATGACAAAAAAAGGAGTAAAAAAAATAAAAATATGGACGAATGTTTATTCTATCAGTTATCTTTTGTTATTATATAGAGAAAAATAATAATAAAAAGAGCAAAAATCATGAATAAAAATAGATTAAGGAAGAAATTTATTTAGAAAAAGAACAAGAAATAAAAAAATAAAAAGAAAACGAAAGCACAAAATAAAAGAGCCAAAATTAATTATGGTAAAAGAAAGAAAAAATTATTTGTGAACAAAATAAATGAACAATAAAGGAGGAAAAAAATTAAGAAGAAAAAACGAGAAAAAAGAAGAGTGAAAAAGAAAAAAAATTAAGAAGAAGTAGAGAAATAAAAAATAAAAAACCAAAAAGGAGAACAAAAGAGAGTAAAAAAATAAGGATGAATCAAATTATGGTGTAAAAAGAAAATAAAAATAACATAATTTGAGGAAAAAAATGAACAAAGAAACCAAAAAAAATAAAGAAACAAAATGAGACAAAAAAGGAGAAAAGAAGAATAAAGAAAAAAAGTAGCGAAATCAAAAAGAAAAGGACTAAAAAGAGAGCTAAATATAACTATAAAAGCTAGAAGGGAAGGGGGGATTTTTAGTAATTAGTTAGGGGATTTTTTGTAAGGGGGTATTTAGTTGTAAATAGTTTGTTCCTATGGGGCATGTATATACTTTTCCCTTTTTTTTTACATTGTTTGAGTATGATGACAACTGAAATTAGTAATTTAGAAGCGGCCAAAAATTACAGCAAGGCAAAGAAATATTTGGGTTTAACAGAAAATATCTCAATTTATACAAAGAAACACCCATCTCAAAATTAAGAAAAATCGAGAAGAGACAATGAGAGTTAAATAAAATCAGAGCAACCTACCTAGATTCACGGGTACACTAAGAAATTTTTGCAACAATGGTTTTCTTCAGATGTAGCTCAGATGAGCATGTGTTCGTCGGAGTGAGAGAAATTTGGTGCATACCAGGTGGGTTTGTTCAAATAGAGCTTATATGAGTATATTCTTCAAAGAGAGAGAAAGAAGAGATGGGAGAAAGACAGACCGCTTATAGAGAAATTGAATCACCAAATACCATATTTATCCCTCAGTTAAACCACTTCCGTCCATATCGAATCCGAAAAGCAGTCTTCAGAATGTCCTCAGGTCTAATCTTTAACTGATGGTACCCCGACCTCAAGTCAATTTTTGAGAACACTGATGCACTCAGAAGCTGGTCAAACAAATCATTTATACGAGGTATAGGGTACTTATTCTGGATGGTCACCTTGTTTAGTTGCCTATAATCTATGCATATCCGCATACTACCATCCTTTCTCTTTACAAATAAGACCGGAGCACCCCAAGGTGAAGCACTGGGATGTATAAATCCCTTATCTAGGAGTTCCTGCAGCTGAGTTTTAAGTTCCCTTAACTCTGCCGGAGCCATACGATACGGAGGAATGGAAATGGGACGAGTGCCTGGCTCCAAATCAATACAAAAATCTATGTCCCTGTCCGGAGGCATACCAGGCAAGTCTGCTGGGAACACCTCTAAAAATTCAGAAACCACTGGAACTGACTCAATAGGAGGAGACTCTACACTATCATCCTGAAGATGAGCCAAAAATGCTAGACACCCCCTTCTCACTAGCTTCCTAGCCCAGACAAACGATATTATCTTAACTGGCTTAGGCCTGTACACACCTTCCCACTCTAGTCTATCCTTACCCGGAATCTCTAGAGCCACAGTTTTGGTGTTACAGTTCAACACAGAATGATAAAGAGATAGCCAGGTCATACCCATGATAATATCAAAATCAGTCATATCCAGAATTATCAAGTCTACCCAAGTATGTAACCCCATAAAAACAACCGAACAGTCACGATATACACAAGTCACAACCACCGAATTTCCAACTGAGGTAGAAACATAGATAGGGGAATCAAGGACATCACAAGTCAAACCCAGCCCCAAAGCAAAACTCACAGACACATAAGAATACGTAGAGCCTGGGTCAAATAATACTGAAGCCATTTTATCACAGACAAGAATAGTACCTGTGATCACCACATCTGAAGCTTCCGCCTCAGTCCTCCCTGGAAAAGCATAGCAATGAGCCTGATCATCAATCCGGGCAACTTTTTGGGATGGCTGCGCCGCACCCCTGCCTGCATCGCCGTTCCCTCGGTCTCCCCCGCCTTCTTGAAAACTACCTCACCTACTCTGTGGACGACCCCTGGCATTACCGCCTTTGCCTACCGGAATCACTGCTCTAGTCTGCTGCTGACCCTAATTACCTGTCTGCCTATATGGACACTCCCTCTTAAAGTGGCCCAACTCACCACAATGAAAGAAACCACGGTCCATAGTAGGTCTGCTAGCTGATGTATAGGACACTTCCTGGCCTCTAGGAGCTGAAGACTGAGCTCCCTGACGACCACCTGTAGTAGCTGGCAGAGCTGACTGAATAGGATGGGCCAGATAAGACTGTTGATGCTGGCCCCTATAGTATGAACCACCATAATTTCCCTCATTCTGGGGCTTCTTGGCTAAAGCCTTAGCTTTCCCCGCTTGTCTAACTCCCTCAATCTTCTTCAAATAATCCACCACATCATTCCATCCCTTTCCCGAAGAAGTCATATGCACCGACAGTACCTACAGTTCACTATTTAGACCCTTGACAAATGACCAGACCTGTTCCTCCTCGGAACCCAACATCTGTGTAGCAAAACGAGACAACGCATGGAACTTAGCCTCATAAGCTGAGATCGACATGCTACCCTGCTCCAAGTTCAGAAACTCATCCTTCTTTCAGTCCCTCAAAGTACGGGGAACGTACTTCTCTAGAAACAACACGTGGAATTACTTCGAAGTCAGTGTAGGTAGAATAAAAGACCGACACTCAACATGAGACCTCCACCACTGCTTGGCATCACCCTGCAGCTGAAAAGTGACAAACTCCACCCTATGCTGACGTACAATACCCAATTTGTGTAACCTCTCATGGCAATCCAGGATGAACTCATAGGCATCCTCCTTGTTTGTACCCTGAAACATCGGAGGTTTTAGCTTAAGGAACTTAGTCAGCATCTCATGCTCATTACTTGTCATCACTGGGCCTAGCATTGGCCTGAGGAGATCATTTATGCCCGAAGCTACATCCATCCTTGGTGTAGTAGTAGTCGTTGGCTGAGTATCCAAGGCCTGATTTGCATAAGCTGCGGGTATGGTTCCAGCACCAACCAACCCACTCAGAATGTCCCACGCCTGCTTAAAAGCTTCCGGTGTCATAGTAGGAAGGCCTGCACCCCAACTGGTGCCGCCTCCTCTTGAGCCCCTTCATCCTCTACAACCACTTCTTCTACATCCTCAGCCACATGATCCTGAGGTGGGGGAGGGGTTACCTCACATGGAGCAGCAGCTCGAGCTCCACCTCTGGCGGGTGCGGCTCCAGCTCGTCTCCTTCCCCTTCCCCTACCTCTGCCATGAACTACCGGGTCCGCTGCTGAGATCGCTGGCCTTGCTCTATTATTCCTTGTAGTGACCATCTGCGGACAGAAGAGTGAACGAGGTTAGATACCAATTTGTATCACCAGATACTAATTGGAATCGAGTTATAGCACGAAAGAAATAAAGAAGAGATAGTTTTTACTAAAGCCCCATAGCCTCTCGAAGAAAAGTACGGACGTCTCCACACAATTCCGCAAGACTCTACTAGACCTGTCTGGTATAACGAGATCAACGAACCTAGGCTCTGATACCATCTTTATCACGACCTAACCCATCGTGAGTTGCACCCACCCAACCCCCGGATGAGCGAACCAATAGAGTTCAACCCTTGCCTAGACTAACAGCTTAAAACCAACAAGCAAAAAGTAAACTAACAATCAAACAATTCAATAACTAAATATAATTATTATCCTGTGAAAAATCCCTCCTAGGAACTGAAAGTCATTGTACCAAACATCAATACCAAATATCTAGAGTATGGGGATGCACCCCCAAAAGACAAAATGAAAATAGTTTTAAGTCCAAAACAAATGGACCAAAACTCTAAGATAACCCAAGGTAGCTCGAAACAAGTGGCTCACCCTTGAAAGTCAGAAATCGTCGGTGCTAAATGCGAGGTCGTGTCTCAGTCGCTGGTAGATTTCTTGTACTCACCAAAAGAAAGACAAGTGCAGTATCAGTACACCACCACTGTGTACTGGTAGGAACATCAGCCAGTTTCCAAGTAAACAGTTTATATAACAGTACAACATATACAAGTAAATATATGAAAAACATGCAACAAGTATACATGCCCTAGACTACAAGTCTCTACCTACCTTATCCCACTATGAAATCCATCTCTTACAGTTCTATACCACGAACATGAGCCATTAACTATACCCTTCAGTCTAGCCCGGACTCACCCTGGAATCCACTCTAGACACATACCAAAGTAATGATTCAACCCGGCCTAAACCAAGACCAACACAACAATTATACAAAGTTCCAGGCCACTCAAGGACCACCAGCAATAGCACCTTTAAATAAATAACTCGGTCCATTCATGGAACCAATATCAAGTATCACATTCAGTAAAATAACCCAGTCCACACACGAAACCAATATCAGCCAATGCAATACAATAATCAATAAAATAATGCAAGATGCAATAAAGTAAACCCGTACCAGGCGTGGTACCCGTGCCAACCGAATGTTATACCCATACCAGGCGTGGTACCTGTGCCAACCATTTGTTATACCCGTACCATGCGTGTTACCCGAGACAACCGAATGTCAACAACCACAATCAATATATGCACACACACAACTTGTAAAACCAACAAGTAAACACCGTTCAATCACAGACTGTAAACAGGAACCTAGACATTCCACACGACTTCCCTAAGCAATGTAATGCATACAATCACTTAGACATGAGTACACAAATATACACATTCGCAGAAAGTCATAAGCCAACACTTACCTCGAAATGTTTCAAGCTCTATTCGACCCGAGCTTTGCCGTGTTCCGAATTCCTCTCTCGTTCTTGGTCTAAAAAAAACACACAATACATATAATTAACACACAAGGCCTGTACATTACCCAGATTATACCAAATTCCCAAACCCCAGGCCACCCATGATCATCCCACCCTTTTCCACCGTTAATTCTCGTAGTTATATCATTTTTTTGTGGATAAAATAGGATATTAAACAACCTATGATCATAATAATGTACTTTAATCCATACTCAAGAACACACATGCTTGGAATCCCCTTTATTTCCCGAATTCCACCATCCCTAGGTTATTCTAACCTTTCCCTAAATTCCTTCCTAGCAATTCTGCCGCATAGGAAACATAATACAAAGATTGGGGAACAAAAACCTTACCTTAGGGAAGAATTTTGACGGAAAAAGGAAGAAAAACGCCTGGAATAACCTTACCTGGGAGCTGTTTCTGCATTAAATCCCGTCAGCCTGCTATAGCGGTTCCCACTCTGCTATAGCGGTAGGTTGCCGCTAAAGTGGTCTTACGTAGGTTGACCACCCTTTGACCGCTGCTATAACGGTAATTTCTATCGCTATAGCGGTGGCCGCTATCGCGCATGACCGCGCTCGTCACGAACATAATGTCCAGAAATCTTCCAGTTTTGGCCATTTCACAACACAATTGTTTCCCCCGATGTCCTGAAACAACCCCTTCACGTCACACGCAATTTTGGGAGTTCTACTTTCCCAAATGCGATTCCAAAAAGTCCCCCAGACTCCTTTATGTCTTTGCTACATGGAAAACTAGCTCAATTCAAGACACCTAATCCCATCTTTACTCGGATTTCCCTAGACTCTACCTCGCTCCAAAACTAGCCGAGGCTAGCCTAGCCCAGAATTTCAAACTCCCAAACTCGGAGTTTTCTAACTCTAAAACTTGGCACGATTGGACTACCCATAATGACAGACCCGGTCGTTACAAAACTAGCAATCAAAACAAATCAATAACTAATCATAATCATTATCCTGCGGAAAATCCCTCCTAGGAACTGAAAATCATCGTACCAAACATCAATACCAAATATCTAGAATATGGGGATGCACCCCCAAAAGATAAAATGAAATAGTTTTAGGTCTGAAACAAATGGACTGAAACTCTAAGGACAACCCAAGGTAGCTCGAAACAAGCAGCTCACCCTTGAAAGTCAGAATCGTCGGTGCTAAATGCGAGGTCGCGTCTCAGTCGCTGGTAGATTTCCTGTACTCACCAAAGACAAGAAAGTGCAGTATCAGTACACCACCACTGTGTACTGATAGGATCATCAACCAGTTTTCAAGTAAACAACATATATAATAGTACAACATATGCAAGTAAATATATGGAAAATATGCAACAAGTATACAGGTCCTAGACTACAAGTCTCTACTTATCTTGTCCCAGCATGAAATCCATCTCTTACAGTTCTATTCCATGAACATGAGCCATTAACTATACTTTTTCGTCTAGCCCGGACCCACCCTGGAATCCACTCTAGACATATACCAAAAGTAATGATTCCACCAGGCCTAAACCAAGACCAACACAACAGTTATACAAAGTTCTAGGCCACTCAAGGACCACCAACAATAGCACATTTTAAAAGACAACCCGGTCCACTCACGGAATCAATATCAAGTATCACATTCAGTAAAACAACCCGGTCCACACACGGAACCAATATCAGCCAATACAATACAATAATCAATGAACCAATGCAAGATGCAATAAAGTAAACCCGTACCAGGCATTGTACCCGTGCCAACCAAGTGTTATACCCGTACCAGACATGGTACCCGTGCCAACCACTTGTTATACCCGTACCAGGCATGGTACCCGAGCCAACCGAATGTCAACAAACCACAGTCAATATATGAACACACACAACTTGTAAAACCAACAAGTAAACACTGTTCAATCACAAACTGTAAACAAGAACCTAGACATTCCACACAACTTCCCTAAGCAATGTAATGCATACAATCACTTAGACATGAGTACATGAATATACACATTCACAGAAAATCATAAGCCATCACCTACCTCAAAATGTTCCAAGCTCTATTCGACCCGAGCTTTCCCGTGTTCCAGATTTCTCTCTCATTCTTGGTCTAAAAATAATACACAGTACATACAATTAACACACAAGGCCTGCACATTATCCGAATTATACCAAATCCCCAAACCCCAGGTCCCCGCTCCGCTATAGCGGTAGGTTGTCGCTATAGCGGTCTTAAGTATGTTGACCGCCCTTTGACCGCCACTATAGCAGTAATTTCCACCGCTATAGCGGTGGCCGCTATCGCGCGCGGTTGCGCCTGTCACGGATAGAAGATCCAAAAATTTCCCAATTTTAGCCATTTTACAACACATTTGCTTTCCCTGACAACTCAAAACAACCCCTTCACGTCAAATGCAATTCCGGGAGTTCTACCCAAATGCGATTCTGAAAAGTCCCCCGAACTCATTTATGTCTTGGCTACGTGAAAAACTAGCTCGAAGCAAGACACAAAGAACAATCCTTACCCAAATTTCCCTAGACTCTACCTCGCTCCAAAACTGGCTGAGGCTAGCCTAGCCCAGAATTTCAAACTCCCAAATCCAGAGTTTTCTAATTCTAAAACTTGGCACGATTGGACTACCTGTAATGACGGACATGGTCGTTACAGACTCCTGAGTCTACAATCCACACATGATAAGATTCAGTTAGTAAAGTAATGCTAGAAACACATGTAGCACTCAGAGATGTGTTTAGAAATTCTACCTTTTTTGGCTTAGTACAATCACGAGCAAAATGCCCTGAAATATGGCAGTTGTAGCACTTCATCTTGCTTTTGTCTTTCTTCTTGAAAACCTATTTTCCTTCTTGGGATTCGGTTTGTTCTTTTTCTTAGAGGGTCCTTCTCCGTTTCCTTACCCTTCCCGTTATTTTTCCAATTCTTCTTGCGCTTGAAGCCTGAAGATTTTGTGCCACTCGATTCTTTCACAAAAGCATTAGAAGAAGCTCTAGCCGCACCAAGCCGCTCATCTTCAAGTTCAACATGACGGGTAACATCAGAAAAGGTTTTGATGTTAATATTGTGGGCTAGGTTAACCTTCAAATGTTCCCAATTGTTAGGAAGCGATCGGATCACTGCCTGAACCTGCTACTCATCAGAGAGAACATGACCAACACTTCTGAGTTGAGCAATCATATTTGACATCACCTAAGGTGTTGTTTGATATTCTGATCATGACGTTTCTTATAAGTATCAAACTTAATAGTGAGCTGTCTAAGGCGGATCACAGACGTACCCCTATATGTTCCTCGCAAGTGTGCCACATGGCATGAGCATTAGGAAATTCCTCACATTCATGAATGAGTTCATCAACCATAAAACTTACAATAATTTCACGTGTAGTGGAATCTACTCTTTTTCAAACTTTGTAAGCTTTGAGATCTCTTCTGTATTGTGTAGTGTTACCCTCTTCTGGTTGACTTAGAATATGATTTATGCCTTCAAGAGCATTTTACTCGTCCAGGACATATCATATTTTACGACTTCAGATGTCAAAATTATCACCGTTAAGTTTTTCACCTTTGTTTAAGTTAGCAATTATACTTTTTGATGCCATTCTGTTTATAAGAGACAATTTAAGCAAGTTTTAATCATCAATATTAACTTTAATCATTTAAGCATGAGATATTCATATACTTCACTCAAACAAATGAATTTTCATAATGACTTCACATTTAGCGTAGAATCGAAATGGTTACTAAGTATCCGATCATCATCTACAGTCTAAATATTTAATTAAAAAATAAAAATTATTTCTTAGTGAGTATATTAATAATGACTTTCTATTAATTCTCAATCCATTTAAATAAAATAACTTGGATTTAAATAAAAAAAGTCAAGCTACATAATTCATGTATTGAAAAATAAATTAACAATAACAAATTACAAGTCATTTAAAAATTAAAATCCTCTCACATGACTTCAAGACAATGAATATACACCCTAAAAGGCTGACTAGGCCATACCTCGTGATAAATGTCATTTAATCTACCACTCTAAGGCTCATGGAGAGTGTCTATTAGATAAGTTAAAGCATGTCAATCCGTGATTTCAACATAATCAGCCAGTTCAATCCATTTCAATTCAAAAAATTGAATAAAATCACGGGCTGAAATATTAGGTGTCATCTTCAAAGACTTAAACTCTTTAAAAAAATTCTCTCTTTCCCTTCGAATAGCTGTTTGATTCCTTAACAGATTTTGTGTCTCTCTTGAATCACCAATCCATATGATTTTACGCCCTCGGAAATATGTCCTATGGTGACGTGCTCTTCTACATTGTCCCTTTACTCGATTTTGAGAACTCCCACTTGGAGTAATTCGAGTTTGTCCCTTTTCATCCATGTTTGAAATAGAAACAAGGAAACAATAAGAATGGTTATACCATTCAATGTGACAACATATATCACTATTACTTGTAGAAGACAAAACTGTATAAGGAACATAAGGACTAAACGAATTTATCAAGATCAATTTAATGCACATAATTAAACCAAAATATGTCACAAAAAATGATCATTTTTATAAAAAAAATTATGTATATATTTATACACAAATAACAATTTATGATTTTTTTTTAAAAATATACAGATATTAAAGTCAAATGCACAATCAGTTCAGACGACATATATAATTGATATAAATTGATAGTGCTCATCCATTGTCTATTTTCCAAAAAGATAATAACAAGTACTGACAAGTCACTAGTTCTCATAAAAGTAGTTTTATGTTTCTCAAGGAAAAAGTAATACTAGTAACGTTATTCTATGAAAAGGAAGGTGCAAGGATCCCTTTTTATTGGTATCAGAGCCGTAATTAATTGCTCCAAATTTGCATCATGATTTCTGAAAATTATACACTGATTTTCATTTTTTGTCGGTATCTTTTTTCATACAAAAATCAGTGTGAAAAATCTCAAAATTTACTGATATGAATTTCGTCTAAGAAAAATTCGCTATGAATAAAAGAATTGGTTCTTACCTGTTAGAAAGAAAAGATGACCGAATATAGATCGAAAAGTTTGGACTCGACGAGAATCAAACTCGCAACCTTCTGATCTAGAATCAAATGTGTTACTATTGCGTCACGGATTCAGTTCTAGATTTGAAAAACACCTTTGATTTCTTTATTTTTTTTGAAGTCCTGAAAAAGAGAAGATACCAACAGATCTAAGTGTTTCTTTCTTCTTATTTTTGATTTCTTAATAGAAATTTATAACAGTAAATTTCAAGAGTTTTCATACTGATTTTTCTCAAAAAAAATTAGCGACGAAAAATGAAAATCAGTGTATAATTTTAAGAAATTATGATGCAAACATGAAACAATTAATCTGGCTCTGATACCAATATAAAAAATAAATAATATACGATACAAGATTTGTGTACCTTTGATTGTTGCAGCGGAATAAAATTCACGCACCGAAAGGGTTGCTCTAAATCCTACATTGAATCACTAGGAAACAAAGTCTATATTTCACAAACTAAATGTCCTTTTGGGTTAAGGTTGATCTTGATAAACACAGATTTCTTTTTTTCTTTTGATTTTTTTATTTTGGTCCAGTCTATTCTGAAGGAGGAATATTTTTTATAAAGAGAGGTGGTAAGCGATTGAACAATTACCATCTCTCTTTTTAAAAAATTGTGTTAATTTAATCTTATCTCCTTATCAAAAATTTGTATTGGGTCGGGTTGGATCGGATCAAATCGGTCTACATGGGCGACCCATGATCCAAGAGAAAACTTACATCTATGAATTTCTTTAATTATGTTTTGAATTTTTAAAATTTGTTAATGTATTTTTTTTATAATTTTTGTGTTATTATACAATTTACTATATTATAAATTAAAATTAAAAATTCATGAGGGTTACGCCTCCCCCCGTGCTAAGTAAAACGTATTGCCTTACGTCCCCGTCTTTTAAAACACTGATTGCAAGAAGTAATTATTACATGCTTCAAATTATTGATCATTCAAATACTGTGAAAGCTTTGCAAAGGAATTTAAAATCCTCTTTTTTTATAAAAAAAAATAAGAGACTTCAGAATCGCAAATATCACATCAAACACTTAAAGTGAATTATGTGTGCTTAAATCATATTAAGGAGAGATGAATACGAGAGTGGAAAGATCGATAGCATGGATGGATGATTTTGACAAAGAATCCGATTTAGATGGAGGGTTTCAAGGAAATAAATGAGTTCAAGAAGTTCTTTTCAATTTTATGAAAAAAAGGAAAAAATAATTTAGAAATCGAAAAAGGAAAAGAAACTAGCAAAAAATTAGTAATCTATAATAACAGGTCAATTTACCTGATGGTATAGAATATTTTATACACTAACAGTATAAAAAACTTAAACTCAAAATCAAATTTCGAGGCATCTTCCATCGTTTCATTTTTCATCTTTTATTCTCTAAGTTTATACAAATGCAGACCCAGCAAAATTGGTTATTTGGTGGGTTTGGGTATTGCACTGTGGATGAGGTGATTTTGAGTTGGATTTAAAAAATTATATGGACCAATAAGATGAAGTTATTTGTTTCATTAAATGGTTCATCAATTTTATGTCATTCTTCTGTTAATAAAGGAGCATTTATAGACTTAAAAGAACGTTGAGGGCATTTTTAATCTATAGGTGAAAGAAGAACATTTTTAAATCATTTATAATATATTAAGGACAATTTTGACCCTTTTCTGTTGTCGAAATAAAGAAGATTCTAAAGGTGTGTTTGGTACGGAGAAAAATATTTTTCAGAAAATGCATTACTATCTTTTTATGTTTGGTTGATCAAATTATTTTGGAAAAGATTTTTTTCTAAAAAAATAAGTTCCGTAAAAATAAGGAAAATGAATTCTTTAATTGAAGTAAAGAAAAAGAAAATAAGTTTTTATATATAAGTGACATTCCAAATTCATTGTCTCCTCACATTCCCAATACTTCTAACTCTCACACCGCCATTAACCCTCCACTTTTCATACTATAGTATTTTTCTAAATTATATATAAATAATTTTAAAATAATAATTTTTATGCTTACTTATCAAAATTTAGAAGAAAAAATTTATTAATTTTTCAAAATATAATTTTCAGGAAAACATTTTTCTTGAACCAAACACGCTTAAAAAGTGACTTCAGGTTCTGCATGCACTATGCCAACATTGAAAAAAATCCATCAACACATATAATATTTATACTATTGATACATTTTAACTTGTTATAACATGTTTTTTTTTAAAATAAAATAAAATTATATTACCAAATTAAGTTTTTTATGGGGAGTTTTTAACATGATTAGTATAT
>QJPP01003926.1:0-48253 GCA_003996215.1 Jaltomata sinuosa | reverse complement strand
TATTAAAAGTGTGAAGGGCCTTATAATGTGATTTGAACTTTTTACCCTCCATTAAATTACTCTACAATAGATAAAATTATCTTTTCACTTATTTCCTCCAACTAATAATCATGACTTTTTCCAAAAATATTTAAAATATTCGGCTGAATTGTATTTTGTGTAAAAAAAGTCGGTTGAAGTCACTTTTACCAATAAAATAGGAACTAAAATTTTAATTTAAAATAAAAAGCCCTAATAGTGACCGACACAAGTTATTATACACCTTGCTCTCTTTTTACTGTTTCCTTGGCAGCCTATTTAATTTGTTTTTAATCTCTTCACTTGTTTGGCATTCCTCTTCTATGCTAGCGTAACTAATTTTTAAAAGTTCAGATATTTGCTTCACATAATTATGATTTAGAATAATGTTGTGTGATAGATGAATATTTGATCTGGTCTTGAGAAATTTATGGGTAAAAGTTAGGTCTAATCGTACCGTCTTGATATCTCGATTATCATATTATTTTGTTATAGTTTATGTTCAGTTACATTTGCTATTTTTTTGCTTAATACAGGTGGTAGATGAATGTTCGTTCGGGCTTTGAGAAATTTCTGTGAAAAGGTTAGGTTTAATTGTATTGTTCTGATATCTCAATTATCGTATTATTTTGTTGTAGTTTCTATGTTGTTACTAGCTGTTTCTTTTTCCCATAATATAGGTGGTAGATGAATGTTTGGTCAGGCTTTGAGATGTAAAAATTAGGTTTAATCGTATTGTTCTGATATCTCAATTATCTTATTGTTTTGTTGTAATTTCTGTTACATTACTATGTATTATTTTTACTATTATATGTTATTTCTTGTACTTTCGTTACGTAAGGAATCCTAATCTTTAGCACTTTAAACCCAAGTAGAATTTTACCTTAAATAAACTTTTCCTTCCTAAATTTCATTAAACTCATGAATAATATTGAAACTTTCTTCAACGATTAGGAATCCTAACTTTTGGACCAAGTCAATTTTCTCTTATAAATAAAGGGTTTTCTTTCATTATAATTAATCTCTCAAATGAAATAAGAACTTCTCTCCCTCTCTAATATATTTTTCTTTCTTCTTAGTTTATTATTTGGGTCATAAGGTTCGTAAAGGTTGGATCTTTTTTTTTTTAATCTTTTGTTCTTTGTTAGTATGATGAGAAAATAGCCAAATGCACCCTCAACCTATATCCGAATTTCCAACTACACACTTCAACTTTATGGGGGTCCTATCACCCCCTTGAATTGTTTAAAATTAGAATTTTTACACCCTTAAAAAGTCACAACCACATCTATATTAATCGGTTAAACTCACGCGTTTGACACATGGAAATTTTATTAAAACTTTTTTTCCCCAATTTTCTATTAATTCTTTACTCTTTTTTCCTATATTTTCACCATCCGTGCAAAGCCCAAAAGTACTTTCACCATTTTTCACCATCCCTACCAACCCGAGTTCAATCGTCGGATAGTGCTCTAGCCGCCTCCAATAGATGTTTTTAACTGAAGAATTTCGTTGACGGAGCTTGACCAACAACGGACCTCGATTCAAGTAATCTTCAACCCCATCCTCCGTTTTGCTGATGAAATCTAGTGGAGAATAGTCCGATTCTAGATTCGGAGATGGGATGAGACTGATTTTGAGGTGCTTCAATGGTGGTTCCAAGTGGGTTTACGTAGGTGGTGGGTTGAAGCAACGTTAATGGTGATTTCAGGTGGTTTGTACGGCGTTAATCATACGATGGGTAAGTAGCGGAGATGAAGAAATTCTCGATCAAGAGCTCGTACTCTTTATTTTTTCTTGCTTAATTCTCGTCTCTTCTCTATTTTGTATCCAAGAAATTCCAATGTCATTTACCCACTCTAATGGTCTATCTGTTAGTGGTTTTATTTTACTAAAAATAGAACTTCTCCTAAGTGAATGTATGTATTGTCATTGGAGAAAAATGTGAGTTTGAAACTTATTTGGAATCAATAATGGTATCCGACGGAGATGGTGGGCGGCGGCGGCTTAGGATGGTGAACAGTGAAGAGTTTGGTCTATGTTGATGTGGAGAAGAAAGAACAAATAAGGAAAAAAGAATAATTTAAAATATATATTTATGAAAAAAAATATTAAAAATAAAGTTTTAACATTTATTTTGGTGTTCACTCTTTCACAGAGGGTGAAATACACTCACTTTGCCACGTAAGCATTTAAAGAGGTAATAATTTTAGTTTTAAACAGTTCAGGGAGGAGATAGGACCCTCGTGAAATTGAAGTGTGTAGTTGAAAATTCGGATATAGGTTGAAGGTGCATTTGGCTATTTTCTCTTTGTATGATCTAAGAGTTGATTTTTATTCTATGAGAAATTCTTGTATATGTTTTGTATAAAAAATTTGTGTACAAATATTTGATATAAAACTATCGGATGTTTTGTGCATATGCAACAGGAGATTAATGAAGATTGAAGAAGACTATAAAGTATGATTAAAGTGTGCATATATTTATTTGTTCATGAAATTATGCAATGTTTTTCTATTTTTTCTGAAGAAAAACTACCCAATGAAAATTGTGATGAAATAGTAAAAAATTAAATACATTTTAAATGAACTATCATATATATATATATTCGTTATATTTATTATAACAAATAAAAAATCTCAATATTATGTTATATATTAAGTTATTTTACTACAAATAAGTATGACTTGTGGATGAAAAGATAAACAGTAAAATTGATTATCGCTAATTCAATTTAGTAATGTATTAACAACGAATTATTAAAAAAAAATCGTAGCTACGAGCAATTTAGTGATGAAGTTCGTAACTAAATCCTATTTTATTTTTAGTGTTTGTTGTTAAATAAGGTACACGTTTTGATCACGCGCAAAGTGCGTACACTAAACTAGTGTATATATATGTGAGAGTATCAGAGATGCATTTTGGTTATCAAAATTCCTATAAATTCTGATCAATCTGGTAGATTTAGACTTTAGATGGGCTTCAACATTTAATATTCGTGTATGAATAAAAATCGAGTTTAATGAGAATATGAAAGGGGCCCAATAATGAGTGATTTACGAGAATGACTTTGGATATAGGTAGTCTCAAACCTTTAAACCTTATTTGCCTCTTGGAAAATTTTTTATGTTTAGCAATTTTTGACTTTTAATCTTAAATGTTTGTTTATGAAGCGAATAAATTATCAAGGTAAGTATGTGTAATTTCATGCCCAATAATTGACCTAAAAATGTTCAATGTCCAAGTATACTTAGCACGTGTGAATAGTTCTTAATATTAGCAGTATATAAAGAAAATCGATAAATCACACTAAATTGAGTTAAATAAAAAAACTCAATTAATGATTTAATTTGGTGTTGAACAAAAAAAATTGATCATGATTGATTTAGTTTGATTTTACTAAAAAAAATAAATCAAATCGAGACCAAATCAACTCGATATTATATATTTACAAATTTTAAATTATTTTATGCATAAAACTAGTTATTATTATATAATTTATACATACTTCCTTAACTTTTATCATATTTTTTGTTAAATTATATTGTAACAATGAGTTTGAAAAAAGTGTTAACCCATTAACCACAAATGTCTGGCAACTTAGAAAAGCCCAAACCAAGTGCTCTTTTGTTTACTTCATTGATCGACCTAATGATTTTGGGAGAAAAACGCATTTAATCAAGCCTAAAATGCTTATAACTTTTTATAGCCTTTTAAAATAAGTTTACAAAAAATAACCTTAAAATAGAATATAGCTATATCAAATATATTTTCATCCGCTAAAAGCTCTTAAAATATAACCTGGCAACGTTTGTCTTCTTTAAAAATCACTTTATCATTGGTGAAATATATAATTAAATATATAAAAATTCTGTAGAAAAAAAATCAAGAGAAACATCATAATTAAGAGAATATCTCAAAATTTATCATCTCCTCAGTCTAAATCTATTATATACTATTTATACACATTATAGATTAAATACACATTGTATAATTGATGTATAATTATTACATAATATGTATTTAACTAATGTATATAACAATTATACACTATTTATATACCTATTATACATTGAATATGCATTGTATAATTAAGGTGTAATTATTACATAATATGTATATAATAATTATACATTTATTATGTATCTATAAAGAGTAGACAGAAAATCACGAAAAAACTCAAGGTTATATGATTATATATCAACTAACACTTATTAAACTAAGTCACAAACATATCCATGGAACCTTCTTTAAAAATAAGTTAGCAGACCTTTAAATGCTTAATTTTTGTACAAAAAAATTACTGGTTGATGAAAAATTTGTATTGAAAATTTAAAGAAAATTTAAAATAAAATAAAAGGAAAAAGTAGATGAACGGACTTTTGTCTCTTGAATAATTTCTCCAGCCAAATGTTTGTTGCTATTCTCTTTATTCCTTCCTAGTTGTGATGTTTACACGGGGAGAGAGAGATAGAAATTGTAAACTTGCCACTTAGAATTAAAACAGAGAGAAGATTAGAAATGCTTTTGGGGCTAATTAAATTATAAAATAGGCTTGACTGGCTACTATTTGTAATTTAGTTAAACTAGGGTTATTTTGGGTTTATAATTAAAATGGGCTGCTAATTGAGTTAATTATTCAATGATTAACATATGCTAGACTCTAGTACTATCTAAAGTTATTCAAAACAGGTTAAATTTATCCTGATTATATTTTTTTGATTAAAAATACTTTTATCGTTATATTTTTAGCTTAAAAATACTCTCTAACTATTCAAATGGACTAAAAATACATTTTCTTTTAACGATTATTCTAAAACAAGGGAAATGATCTAATTTTGCCTTTGAACTATTTAAAATAGAATAATTTTATCATCTATTTAAAGTTCGAAATGTAAGAACAATATCTTACTTATTGCCCAAGTAACTTGTGGCCCAAGTTTACTTGTGACCCAAGTAAAATCATAATTAACATTTAATGAAGAATAGATCTCGTCCGTACATCAGTTACTTGATGGACGTACTTGATTAAATTCTAACCTCTATAAATTGGTCTTCCCTCCACCCATTAGAGTTACCACATACTCTCTACATCTTTTCCATCACTGGCGGTTGTGATAACGTAAGGCTAGGGCAAGGAGGTAAAAATTAATTTACGACTAACGCTTTCGCTTCTCTCTGTGATGATATCTTCCGCATCAGGTATGTTTTCTATAACGTCTCTGTTGTATTAAGTACTTAAACTTATATGTGGCATTCGAGCCTAAATTTTTGAATTGATAATCTTCTCGTAAGAAAGACTATATCGGTACTGATGTAACTTAGAAAAATTAGATTAAAAGGTTTTGACTTCTGCTGGTCTTATTTAATTGAAATTTGTGAAACTATGATGAACTGGGTATCATATTTCCTTCTGTTCGCATCAGTTATTAAGTACTATTTCAATTGACGGTTGGATTAAAAAAAAAAATATATAAATTAAGAGCCTAAGGAATTAATGTCTCTGGCGTGAATGTCTATGGAAACAAACTACCCAAAATTTCATTTAATGTTTATTATATGGATACGTTGATATTTGTTGGGTTTACTTTTTATGAATTAATTTAGATTCTTATGATTTGATAAAAGTTCTTTTGTCCAATTAAATTCAATTTAAGTGTTAGCTCTTAGCTTACTGTTAAAGTTATAAAGTTCCTCAACAAAATTAATTTGCACAAATTTTGAAAAATCTTAGTTTCACATTATGTAATGCTTATTATATTTGTTTTCTCTTCTGCAATAAATTAAAGTGGTCCTTACAGAAAATGATGTGTGTGTGTTTAATGAGATTATATAGTTTGTTAGTTATGAAAGTGGTCAAATTAGAATATTTAATATTTACACACATATTATTTATGATCACTTGATGCATGTATTATGTTTCTATAGTTTGTTAGTCACCAAAGTGGCCAAACTAGAATGTTTAAAATTATTCATATGCATAAATTTTATGATATTATATTTGTATTTGTATTCATATAGTTTGTTAGTCACCAAAGTGGCCAAACTAGTATGATTAAGAAAAATATGCATTCATAAAATTGTCATTTATCTATGAAAATTAATGAAGTGCCTATATTAGAAATAAATAGGTAAATTGACTTTCACTATTACTAGAACTTAAAAATTTACCCAAAGGTGAATCAATCATTCTACGAATAGTGAACATTATGAGGTAAATTAATATTTTTTAGTCAAATATATATTGTATATCCAAAGATATCATATATATTTGATTAAAAAAAATATTTAATTGCCTATTGAAGATAAAAAAAAAAATTGACATTTAAATTAGGATAGTGTGTCGTAGTATCTACCCAAAGGAGAATTACGATATACTTTTATTGTTTTGCTGAATTCACATTATTTTCTAATTTATGAGCATGTATATCTATTTTGCAGCTATTCCTCTTCATTCGCATGCTTCATCTGTTACTGTGTTTAATGGATTGAACTTCACGGAATGGCATGAACAAGTCCAGTTCCACTTAGGTGTAATGGATTTTGAATTGGCTCTGCTGAATGACAAACCTGCTGTCATTACTGATAAGAGAAGTGAGGATGAGAATTCTTTCCATAAATCATGGGAGCGCTATAACAGATTGAGCCTTATGTTCATGCGAATGACTGTTGCTAACAACATTAAGAGTACTATTCCACAAACAGAAAGTGCCAGGGAATACCTGAAGTTTGTGGAAGAACATTTTTGTTCTGCTGATAAGTCTCTCATTGGTACACTAATGGATGAACTCACGACCATGAAGTTTGATGGGTCGCGTAGTATGCAAAATTATATCATCGAGATGACTAACATCGCAATAAAACTTCGGAGCTTAGGGATGAAAGTGGATGACACCTTCTTGGTTCAGTTTATTCTAAATTCATTGCCTCTTAAGTATGGACCATTCCAAATTAACTATAACACTATTAAGATAAGTGGGATGTTAATGAATTGTCCAGGCTTGTTTTCTTGTGAGTACATGAAATCTTTCGGCGGTTGACGCACGACCTCACCTGTAGGCCTGACTGTTCCAAATATCAAGGGTGAGCTGTTCGACCAAGCCGCCTTGGTGTTTATCTTTTGAGTCGTAGCCCAATTATTTCGGGCTTAGACTATCTCTTTATTATTTTAAGCTTTGGGGTTGCATCCCCGTACTCTAGTATTGGTATTATTTGGTACGATGACTTTCAGATTCTAGGGGAATTTCTGCAGGTTTTATTTCAATGAAAAGGCTTTTGCATTATTTGAATTGCTAGTTTATTTTCTGTTTGCTGGGTTTAGGCTATTAGTCTAGGCTAAGGGTTGAACTCTACTGGTTCGATCATCCGAGGGTTGAGTGGGTGCCACTCACGACGGTCTGGATCGTGACAAAGATGGTATCAGAGCCCTAGGTTTGTTGATCTCGCCGTACTAACAGGTCTAGTAGAGTCTTGCGAAACGGTGCGGAGACGTCCGTACTTTTCTTTGAGAGGCTATGGGGCTTTAAGAAAACTATCTCTTCCTTCATTCCTTCATGCTATAACTTGATTTCAATTGGTATCTGGTGATACAAATTGGTATCTAATCTCATTCAATCTTCTGTCCGCAGATGGTTAACACAAGGAACAACGGAGCTAGAGCAGCGGTCCCAGCAGCGGGCCCGACTATCCGTGGTAGAGGCAGGGGAAGGGGCAGAGGACGAGGTAGAGCTCCACCCGCCAATGGTAGAGCTCGAGCACCTGCTGGAGAGCGTAAAGTGACCCCTATCCCACCTCAGGAATATGTTGCTGAAGATGTAGAAGTTGTGACTGAAGATGGTGAGGCGCAGGAAGAGGCGGCACCGGTTGGGGGTACAGGCCTCCCTACTATGGCACCAGAAGCCTTTCAGAAGGCTTGGAATATTTTGAGTGGGTTGGTTGGTACTGGAGCCATACCCGAGGCTTTTGCAAACCAGGCCTTGGATACTCAGCCAACGGTTACTAGAGCGCCTAGGATGAATGCAGCTTCAGGCACGAATGACTTCTTCAGGCCAATGCTAGGCCCAATGATTACAAGGAATGAGCATGAGATGCTGACCAAGTTTCTCAAGATGAAACCTCCTACATTTCAGGGTACTGATAGGGAGGATGCTTATGAGTTCATCTTGGATTTCTATAAGAGGTTGAACAAATTGGGTATTGTACGTCAGCATGGGGTTGAGTTTGTCACATTTCAGCTGCAGAGTGATGCTAATTAGTGGTGGAGGTCTCATGTGGAGTGCCGGTCTTCTGTTCTACCCCCACTGACTTAGGAATAGTTCCACGCTTTATTTTTAGAGAAGTACGTACCCCGTACTTTGAGAGATCGGAAGAAGGATGAGTTCTTGAACTTGGAGTAGGGTAGCATGTCAGTCTCTGCTTACGAGGCTAAGTTCCACGCCTTGTCTTGTTTTGCCACACATATGTTGGGTTCCGAGGAGGAACGGGTCCGGTTGTTTGTGAAATGTTTGAATACTGAGCTACAGGTACTGTCAGTGCATATGACTTCTTCAGGGAAGGGTTTTAATGATGTGGTGGATTATGTGAAGAAATTTGAGGGAGTCAGGCAGGCGGGGAAGGCTAAGGCGTTAGCCAAGAAGCCCCAGAATGAGGGAAATTATGGTGACTCGTATTCCAGGGGTAATAATCAATAGGTATACTCATCCCGTCCTAATCAGTCAACTCTGCCAGTTGCTATAGGTGGTCGTCAGGGAGCTCATAATCAGTCTTCAGCTCCTAGAGGCCAGGGAGCGTCTTATACATCAGCTAGCAGGCCTACACTTGACCATGGTTGCTTCCATTGTGGTGATCTGGGCCACTTTAAGAGGGAGTGCCCACTCAGGCAGACATGTAATCAGGGTCAGTAGCAGTCTAGAGCAGTGGTCCCAGCAGGTAGAGGCGGTAATACTAGAGGTCGTCCACAAGGTGGGCGAGGAAACTTTCAGGGAGGCCGGGGAGACAGAGGGAACGGCGACGTGGGCAGGGGTGCAGCGCAGCCAGCCCGGGAAGTTTCCCGGATTGATGATCGGGCTCATTGCTATGTATTTCCAGGGAGAACTGAGGCGGAAACATCAGATGCGGTGATCACAGGTACCATTCTTGTCTGCGATAAAATGGCTTCGGTATTATTTAACCCAGGTTCTACATATTCTTATGTATCTGTGAGTTTTGCATTGGGTCTGGAATTGATTTGTGATATCCTTGATTCCCCTATCCATGTTTCTACCCCGGTTGGAGAGTCTGTGATTGTGAATGATGTTTATCGTGACTGTTCTGTTGTGTTTGTGGGGTTGCATACTTGGGTAGACTTGGTAATTCTGGATATGGCTGATTTTGATATTATCTTGGGCATGACCTGGCTGTCCTCTTATCATGTTGTGTTGAACTGTAACAACAAGACTATAGCTTTAGAGATTCCGGGTAAGGATAGACTAGAGTGGGAAAGTATGTACAGGCCTAAGCCAGTTAAGGTCATATTGTTCGTTCGGGCTAGGAAGCTAGCGGGGAGAGGGTGTCTAAACTTCTTGGCTCATCTCCGGGATGATAGTGGGGAGTCCCCATCTATTGAGTCAGTTTCGGTGGTTTCTGAGTTTCTAGAGGTGTTTCCAGTGGATCTGCCTGGTATGCCTCCGGACAGGGATATCGACTTCTGTATTGACCTAGTTTAAGACACCTGCATGTTTGGGGTTGTCCAGCAGAGGCTAGAGTCTATAATCCACATGAAAAGAAATTAAATTCTCGAACAGTAAGTGGTTACCTTATTGGTTATCCATAGAAATCTAAAGAGTAAAGGTTTTATTGTCCAAATCATAGTTCAAGAATTGTTGAAACCGGTAATGCAAGATTCATTGAGAATGATGAAGTTAGTGGGAGTGTTGGACAACAAAATGTTGAAATTAATGAGGTAAGGATAAATGTTTCATTGCCTATGAATGTGCCTACTTCCGCACCAATAACAAATGTTGTTCCTCTTGTAGAAGAACACTTTAATAATGTTGAACAATATTTGGGTGAAACACTTCAGGAAGGAACTAACTCACAAGTATCTGACGCAAATGAACCACAAACAGTGCCATTAAGAAAATCTCAAAGAGATTTTTTTTTGGCTATTTCAGATGATTATGTGATTTATTTGTAAGAGTCAGATTTTGATATTGGACTTAATAAAGATCTGGTTTTACTTTCACATGCCATAAAAAGTACTGAGTCTGATAAATGGATTGATGCCATGAAAGAAGAGTTGAAATCCATAGAATACAACAAAGTCTAAGATCTCGTTGAATTGTCAAAAAGTTCTAAAAGAATCGGGTGTAGATGGGTCTTCAAGACCAAACGCGATTCAAATGGCAATATTGAACGATATAAAGTCAGACTTATTGCCAAGGGTTATACTCAAAATGGAGGCATTGATTATAAAGAGACCTTTTCATTTGTCTCAAAGAAAGGCTCATTAAGAATTGTTTTGGCTTTGGTAGCTCATTATGATTTAGAGTTACACCAAATGAATGTGAAAACTGCCTTTCTTAATGGAGACCTCGAGGAGGAAGTTTATATGGACCAATCAGAGAATTTCAAAATTAAAGGAAAAGGTCAAATGGTGTGTAAGCTAAAAAAGTTAATATATGAACTCAAATAAGCCTCACGACAATGGTATATAAAGTTTAATGATACCATAACATTTTTTGAATTTAAGGAGATTACCGTTGATCAGTGTATATATCAAAAGATCAGTGGGAGTAAGTTTATATTTTTAATCTTATATATTGATGATATTCTTCTTGCTGCTAATGATTTAGGCATATTGCGTAAAACGAAAGACTTTCTCTCTATGAACTTTGAAATGAAAGATATGGGTGAGACATCCTATGTGATAGGGATAGAAATATTCCGTGATAGATCACAAAAATTATTGGGACTGTCTCAAAAAGGCTATATCGAAAGAGTTCTAGAGAGATTTAACATGAACAATTGTTCAGCAGGAATCGTTCCTATTCAAAAAAGGGACAAATTTAATCTCATGTAATGCCCGAAGAATGATGTAGAAAGAAAAGAAATGAAATCAATTCCTTACTCTTCTATTATTGAAAGTTTGATGTATGTTCAAACTTGCACAAGACCGGATATTAGTTTTGCGGTCGGAATGCTAGGAAGATATCAAAGCAATTCTGGAATTGATCACTGAAAAGCTGCAAAGAAAGTCTTGAGGTACCTGAAAGGAACGAAGGATTATATGCTTATGTATAGGAGATCCAATCACTTAGAAGTTACTGGATACTCAAATTCAAATTTTTCTGAATGTGCTGACACTAGAAAGTCCACATTCGGTTACTTGTTCCTATTAGCTGAAGGAGCAATATCGTGGAAGAGTGCTAAACAATCTGTCATTGCTACATCCACAATAGAAGTAGAATTTGTGGCATGTTATGAAGCCACAATTCATGCATTATGCCTGCGGAACTTTATTTCAGGACTTGGAGTTGTCGACACCATTACCAAGCCGCTGAAAATTTATTATGATAATACTGCAACAATATTCTTCTCCAAGAACGATAAGTACTCCAAAGGTGCCAAACATATGAAATTAAAGTACTTTACCATCAAGAAAGAAGTTTAGAAACAAAGAGTGTTACTTGAGAATATTAGAACTGATCTTATGATTGCAGATCCGTTAACGAAGGACTTACAACCAAAGACATTTAAAGAACATGTTCAAAGAATGGGTCTTGGTTATACTTATGATTGATATAATTTTTATGTTATTTTGACACTCTGAGCTCAATTATGTGTTTCTGATATACATTAATGACTTTCCTGTTTCTCATAATGGTGTACACATTATTGTTTTGAAATATTACAGGATAAGTCTCTATGAGACATTATTGTGGACCATAATGTTATATGTTCTATAGCTTATGAACCTAGTATGATAAGTTGCTAATGTAGTAGTATATGAAAGGGAGTATGTAGCACAAAATTATGTACAACCGTCATAACTCGCGTTAATGGTTTGTCATATTAAGGTATGTATGATGGACATTATAGAAAAGATTTATTTTATGCGCAACTAATGTTTATGTCGTTCAATATTAATGTTATATGGTCATTGGGCCAAGTGGGAGAATGTAAGAATAATATCTTACTTATGGCCCAAGTAACTTGTGACCCAAGTAAAATCATAATTAACATTTAATGAAGAATAGATCTCGTTCGTACATCGGTTACTTGATGGACGTACCGGATTAAATCCTAACCTCTATAAATTGGTCCTCCCTCTACCCATTAGGGTTACCACATACTCTCTACATCTTTTCCATCACTGACGGTTGTGCTAACGTAAGGCTAGGGCAAGGAGGTAGAAACCAATTTACGACTAACGCTTTCGCTTCTCTCAGTGATGATATCTTCCGCATCAGGTATATTTTCTATAACGTCTCTGTAAGATTATCGTGTTCAAGATCCTGATGTGTATTAAGTACTTAAACTTACACGAAACAAGTGTTCTTAATTTTAAAGATTTGAATAAAAAATTATTTTGGAGATTATAAAATTAATTTAATCATTTTAAATGATAATTTTTATACCATGCCGATTATATGAGATAAAGCTTAATTACTAATGTTAATTTTTTAACTAAATATTTATTCCATTATTTCTTTTCAAAATTATTATATTGGCTCTCGATTGAAGGATCACTTAAAGTTAAAATAAATAATAAAGTGTATCATGTATAATTAAAATTGATTTCTTTTATCATATCATTCTTAAAGTTATTAAAAACTCGAAGGGTGAATCGATCATAGGCTTTAGTAATAAAAGCTATGTCATAATCACACCATGGTAGAACTTGAGGCACTAAATAAAGGCCTCCAACTCGCAATCTCTCTCAACCTCCACCCTATAAAAGTGAAATTTGACTCCACTGAAATATTAGAATTACTGTTAAATAACCGGTCACAATTAAAGAGGTTGTAGAATCCAGTGATTCAACATAGCTTCAGACAAGCTAACAATGTGATATATATTTTGGCTAAGCAAAGTGCCAAGCTAACAAATAGTAATGAAGATCTTATTTTGAATATCCCTCTAGAAATTGTTCGAAAAAGTCTCCAAGATGAACATGGAAATCTCAACTAGTATATTAGTACCAATATCTACCTGTAATAAATTAGCCTGTTTTGACAACCTTGTTGTATTCTCTAACCTGTATAGAGTCTCTAGTTCGTCCACTGTCTGTAACTAACTATGTTTAATATATAATATATTAAGTCTTGTTTAACCAAAAAACAAAAGGTACATGATAATTGATATCATGCCTCCTCCCCACTCCCCCCCTCCAAAAAAAAAAGAATATTCTAAAAGAACATGGGCAAAATTATCCCACTTAAAATAGTGAAGGATGAAATTGACCCATTTTTTCTTATTTTGAAACAATCTTTGGATGGAAGCATATTTTTGATCTATTTGAATAGTTGGAAGTATTTTTAAGCTAAAAATGTGGGTATTTTGAAACATAACATTTTCCAATAGACACCTAAAACTTAGCTTTCTGATTCAAAAGTTTAATCTAATAAATTTAAATGTTTAATTAATTAATAGCTGAAAAACTAATTTATTCCAAGCTATATATATAGTCAAATTTGAATTTATTAGGCAAAAAGCATTTAGGAACTCTTTTTTTCCTCCTCCTTGTATTCTATCAACAAGGACAATATGTCTTTTGTTCTTAATACTTACCCTTTTCAGTCACTAGAGCTGTCAAAATGGGCTGGCCCAATCCAACTCAATTCAGCCTCAGCGGGCCAAAAGTTAAATGGGCTGGGACGGGCTGACCCTTTTAACTAAAGGGCCTTAAAAATAGCAACCCAACCCAATCCTAAGCGGGCCGCGGGCTAGGACGGGTTGACCCTTCAATAAAAATTAAAAGTGACCCGTAACATGATAAACGAAAAACAAATGTAATTACTAGAAAATCACCAACCATTATAAGTCTTCATTTTAACAACAGGTGTATACGATAATAATTAATATTAATCAAATGAAGAACAAAAAATAACTAGCTATAGTTAAAAAGATTGTCAACATACTTCTGCACATCTGAATATAATAATCTAAAAATTTACAAATCTTTTATACACAAAAGTTTTGTCCAGTTACAAAATTACAAACTAAAATTCTAAAGTGTTAAAAATTATGTAATTCATCAATTAGAGCTTAATAACTTCACTTTAACTGGGCGAAGATTTATTGAAGGAAGATTTGAACTAAGATAGAGATCTGGACAGAAAAATAAGAAAAACTACGCACAAAAGGAAGAGAAATTACTTTTAAAAGTCCTAATTTTTCTTGCTGCTCATGAGCAAAGAGAAGTCGGAAGACCAAAGGGCAAAGAACATGTATATATGAATATGATATATCATATATAATATAATATATTGATGTAATGTATTATATTACTAATGACTATTGATTAAATGAGTAATTACTATTGTCTATTTGTAATATACTTTGTACTTCCTTTAGTTTTTGTTTTACCTTGTTTAATTATTAATTTTTTTATTTTGTAAATAAATATATTATTAATTATTTTTTAATTTAGCGGGCTGACCCTTGAGGCCACGGGTTAGGCTCTGAGGCTGATGGACCAAGTAAGGTTGGTCTTATAAGCCTCACTTCTAAATAGGCTTTTAAATGGGCTGTAAAAACTTAGTCCAACCCCACTTAATTAAAAAATTAAATTGGGTCAGCCTCACGGGCCAAGCCCATTTTGACAGCTCTATCAGTCACCATCAATTACAAACAGTGGGCACATAATATTTATTATTGAGCTCACTGTGTGGGCACTTTATATTACAAACAAGTAGACAGACGGATGTGTAATGTTTTTCTAATACAATACAAATAGTGATTGTACTAGAATTCAATATTATACATGAAGATGCTGAAAATGAGATGCATGGAAGCAGAAATGAAAAGAAATTTGATGCAATCAGTTGCTTGATACTCTCCTCTAGTTAATATTAAAGTAAATTGTTCGGATAAGGCATATCCTTTAAGAAAATATTTAAGGACATAATTAATTAATGACTACTTTTCACTAATACCTTTTTAATTATAAATAAACTATTCTCTTAGAAAATGCGGTAGTTAAAAATCTCATTAAAAGGAAGGGTAAATATGAAAAAAAGTTCTAACAATTCTCTTGAACTTTGAAAAATCTCACCTATTTTGAACTATGAAAAAAGTCCTGACATTCACTTAGGGTGTGTTTGCTATGATGGAAAATGTTTTTGCATGAAAACTGTTTTCCTAGAAAATATTTTTATGAAAAATAAGTTGTTTTCTTATTTATTTTTATGTTTAGCTGGTGAGTGAAAAACATTTCCGAAAAATATTTTCTAGTGTTAGGTTATTGAGAAAATATTTTTTAGTGTCTGGCTAGAGAGTAGAAAATATCTTTTAGGGGATAGGTTGGGGTGGGGTTGGGGTGGGAGAGGGGTGAGTGTAGGGTTGTGGTGGTTGTAAAGGTGGGGAGGAGACAATGCAACTTGTTTCCTTACTTTCAATAGAGAAGTCATTTTCTTTATTTTTCAAGGAGCTTGTTTTCCCTGAAAAAGATATTTTAATTTTTTTTGACCAACCAAATACATAAAAATAAAAAAATATTTTTCTCCATACCAAACACACCCCTAATATGGACTAAATGCAATCAGTTGCTTGTTATCTGCTACGGAGAAGGAAAACGATAGGCAGAATGGCAGATAGAGAAGGGGAAAATCCATTTAATGTGGCTAGCTCAGCAAGTTGTGACGCCTCCGAAACTCGACAATTTTTTTCTTATTTTTCACCAACAGAATCATGGACCACCACTAATAATGTAGCTTATTTCGCTGCCGAATTTATTTCAATTTCAAATGCTCGATCAGAACTAATCACTATAGATAAATCTGTAGCGCACACAAAATGATTTTGCAAGTGGCTTCGAGTTATTATCAAAACTACAACGATTCATATATAATATTGTATATCTTGTAAAAATAGTCCACGTAAAAGTAATTATTTTTACTAAATTGTATATTTCTAAAATTATCCCATAATGAATCAAGTAAACCTTCTCGGTTCGGTCGGTTTATTCAGTTAAAACCGAATTGTGCCCAGCCCTATAATTCCGGTCATTAATTCACAAATCTCTCCATCAAAATTTTACCGTCATTTCCCCCCATAAAAATCTAGTGTCCTCTCTTTGTTCATTAAATCTACTTTATAAAGCATTAATTTCTTGAGGATTAATGCTAAATATGGCGGTGGGCAACACTCCAATAAATTGTAAAAGTTATGCCCAGTATTTATCCTTATGATATTCATTGAAAGGACTATGGAGGGTCCTGCCTGCTGTTAATATGCCTATGAATGTTTTGTACTACCCTATACTGCCTTCTAATCAAATTTGCTACACATGCATAATGTACAAAATGACTTGGATTCTTTTAATACGTAGATTTGATGATCGATCTATAATAATCAAAGATACTGCTAGAATAAATCATTACAGATAAAGTGTTATGTAGTGTGTATATATATATATATATATATATATATATATATATATATATATATATATATATATATATCCATAAACATGCTCATACAGATCAAAATATAATGAACTGCAAGAAGCAGATCGAAATCGGATGAGGTCAATTCAATTAAACACACTGTTTTCAGGATACACTGTAGTCTGTACATGTTACACATACACATATGTCACATACACATATGCCATGTGTGTGTGACATAAGATTGGTATAACTGGCTAGTCCATATTCGGTGCTATGCCCCTATTATCCCGTCACCCTTAGTGCTCCAAAATGCCCTTTCGCTTGCATGAGCAACGGCCCCCTAGCGCCCAGAGCAAGTGCCTTTAGTGTCCCCGACCGCTTGCCTTGCGGCTTTAGCATTCCAAACAACCAGTAGTGTAACCGATCTATGTTCAAAACAACCAATGACGCTAGCAAACTCCCCTAACATGAACAAATTTAAAACTTCTAGTGGTGTTACACATTAACTACTCAACGAGTGGTAATAAAGGACAATTACAGTTGGTTTGACAGTAACATTAGGACGACTTGTTCTCGTAAAACTATAATTTCATATAAATAGATTAAAGACTTTAGTAAATAATGAGTTTTGAACTCATATTTTCAAAAATTTCAAAACCCCGAATTTATTAAATTTAAATTTTAAATAGCCCCGCCGAAATAATGAAAACAAAAAGGATATATGCCTATTGAAATGGACTCATTGGGAATGAGGAAGAAGCTAAGGTGCTCAGCGTCTTTGTTGACTGATAAGCGAAATTTAACTTTTGTAATTAGTGCCACAGTTAGCTAGCTTTCTCTTTTTCATTTTTCTTTTTAGTTGCGGGTAGGGAAGGGGAAATGGGGAGGTGATTAGAAGCTACTCCATCCATATTTTTTTAGGTGTCATGTATACTAAAAATAGTTATTCCAAAATACTTGTTAATTTAAAGAATCAAAAGAGAATTAATTACTTTTTTTCAACTTTGCCCTTAACATTAATTATTCTAGAATTAAGAGACACATAAATAAACAAATACTAACAAAGGGTATATGAGTCAAGTTACACTTCTAATTAATTTTTTTAATGGTTGTGCAAAGTCTTAACATGACAATTAAAAAGAAACGGAGGGAGTACGTAGTAAGAAATTAAATCAAATCTTTGCCAATAAAGTAAAAGTTCACGTAACTAATCAACTGAGCTACTAAAATCCCACCGCTTAGCTTTACTTGACGAAGGAGGAGATGTAGTAAAAGATAGATGTGCTGCTACTACTACTACATATTGCTTAAAAGCAGAAGTAAATAACATTGAATGCTACGCGGTTTTGAGGAGTGATGACTTTTGTTCAGTCCTCATTGAATGCTCTCTCACCTTTTTGACTCTTTCACTAATCTTATAAAAAAAAAAAACGCCCTTTAGACACTTATCTCTATACATTTTCCAAGAAGAGAAGAAAAAGTTGGAATCCACAAACAAGGCAAAAAAGAGAGAAAAAAAGAATATTGTGTTGTTGAAGATGGGTAGAGTCCCTTGCTGTGATAAAGTAGGAGTGAAGAAAGGACCATGGACTCCTGAAGAAGATATAATGTTGGTCTCTTATGTCCAAGAACATGGTCCTGGAAATTGGAGGGCAGTTCCCACTAAAACAGGTTTCTCTTTTTGCTTCTCTCCAACTCTACTATTTTTGTGTTGTGTTTTAAAATGCCACACTTGAAATGTGAATCTTGATAGTATAAAGAATTTTTGAGTCACTTTTGTCACTATGTCACTATATATACAAGAATCTGTCCTTATACGAATGTAGTTGCGGAGCCAGAATTAATTTCCACTAAGGAGATTCAGACAACAAAGAAGTAAAAAAATCAAGGAGATTTAACACATGCAATATATACATCAAAAGAGTAATTTTGACTTTGTTTATATAGTACTCTCTCCGTTTCAATTTGTTTGACCTACTTTCCTTTTTAGTTCGTTTCAAAGAGAATGATCCTTTCTTTTTTTAGCAACTTTTTAATTTCAACTTTCCACGTGGCATGTTTAAGACCATAAAATTGAAGAACATTTTGGTATATTTGACATAGCTTTAATTTAAAATTACAAAATTCAAAAGTCTTTTTTATTTTACTAAATTCCGTGTTAACTCAAAATAAGTCCTCCATTTCGAGACGGGGAGTATAATTTTTAAGCAAACCCATTACGCCTCCTTGTTCCACCCATGTATGATGGGATTCACCAATATATATAAAATAAAATAAAAACTGTCAAAGGGTATTTAATTAATTTCCACTTGTAGCTCCACCCCTGCTAGTTATATTGGATCTTTCTAAGTGTGGTAATTAAGTTTAATCAGGATTTAATTTTGTTTTTTGTGTGGTTTTTTTCCAGGATTGCGCAGGTGTAGCAAGAGCTGCAGGCTAAGATGGACAAACTATTTGAGGCCAGGGATAAAGAGGGGTAACTTCACAGATCAAGAAGAGAAAATGATTATCCAGCTTCAAGCTCTTTTAGGAAACAAGTATATGCTCTTTATCTCTTCTTTAATTTTAACAGATAAAACCTACTCCTAAATATTTAAAATTAAAATGTACACGTACAATAAAATTACACTCATCCTGAACGCGTTGATCTTCTAAAATCATTTTATGGAACAAAATTCCAACTATTATTCTCTTTACTTCTAGATCTTCACTTGGCATTTTGATCTTTAAACTTTAGAAAGATACATATTTAGTGTTACATCCTTTATTTTAGTATTTATTCCATACTCTGTTGGTTCAATGTTTCGAATAGAGTTTAATTTCTATATAGTGATAGGAAAAATGATTTTTACCCTATTAGGTCACTTAAAATATATAAGTATAATTAACGACTCACAATTAATAAGTGAAATCAATAATGTAAAAATTAATTCAATTTACCTACCCCAACATGTTGAAATAATATATAAAAAAGTTATTGTGTGAATATAAGTTTAATACTTGAGTTAATGCTTTTGACTTGTGGCGGAGCCACATAGATAGAAGGGTCTTAATTCGGTGTAACACCTCTTGTTGGAAAATTAAATTGTATGTTAACTTAGGTCATAAAATTACTTGAATATCTTAGTTAAATTTCTGGTTTCGCCACTATTTTTGACTTGTTGTGACCTTGGAACAGATGGGCTGCTATAGCTTCATATCTTCCGGAGAGAACAGACAACGACATAAAAAACTACTGGAATACTCATCTAAAGAAAAAGTTGAAAAAGCTTCAATCAGATCAAAGCTCTGGATCAGATGATCATCTATTCTCTATAGAAAATGGCCTTACAAATTTATCATCTTCAAACTCATCAACTTCTAGAGGCCAATGGGAAAGGACACTTCAAGCTGATATAAACATGGCAAAAAAGGCTTTACATAATGCCTTGTCAGTTGAAAACTCAACAAGCCCAGTACACAATATTAAACAAGAAAATCCACAAGTTTCTTCTACTACCTATGCATCAAGTACTGAAAATATAGCCAGATTGCTACAAGGATGGATGAGATCAAGTACTTCTTCTCCAAACAATTCTGAGAATTCAAAAACTTCATCTAACAACATTAATACAACAACTGATTCATCTTCATGTGATGGGACTCCAAATGCTGAAAGCAAAGGTGAGTTCTGTATTACGTGATCATCTTATTTAAAAGTGTAAACTATCAGATAGAGCACACTTTTAACTACTTAATCTGTCTTGTTTATGTGATACTATTATTACTTGGACAGTCGAATAATTTTTTCTATAACTAAGATTTTTCCAAACACTTTTTAGATATTTTGAATAATTAGCTATGCAGATTTATAAGACTTTTCATATAATTTTTAAATATTTACATTTTATTTCTACTAATATGAAGAATATACGCTCAACATTACACTGAAAATTAGATGCTTTGACACTCGTACACTAAACTCTCTCAAGGATAGGCTTGACTTCATTTGTTGGGCCAAGGCACGTGAAAATCTGAATTAGCTTAAATAGTTGTTCACTCAATCGCTTAAACTAAAGTAAATGACGGATGTATATTATGTACAGCCAGGTATAATCTGCGAATAGTGTCTAGGAATTCGGCTCACTATTTGTGTAAAGATCCGAATTTGAATTAATACTATATTGAAATATATCAATCTTATTTTTGAAAATTTAAGGTGTTTAAAGAAAAGTAATTTTTGTTTTCACAGGTGGAATGGGGTTGGTGGAAGCCTTTGAGTCACTATTTGGTTTGGAGTCATTTGAGTCATCAAGTTCAGATGAGTTATCTCAAACAGCATTCCCTGAGGCTATTAAAGTTGAAATCAAGAAGGAAGAAAATGAACATGTGGAAATGCCACTGTCTGTCATCTTAGAGAATTGGCTGCTTGACGAAAATACCCTCAATATTCAAGCCAAAGATGACTTGACTAACTTCTCCTTTGATGAAACTGCTCACTTTTTCTAGAAGAATTTCTTGCTTTTTTTTTATTTGGTTGATTCTTTTGAGAGATAAATTCTGGAAAAATTGAATGTTCCATCTCTCTTTTTCATGCACAATACTTCATCTACTTGAAGCTGTGGCAGCATCCCCATTTTGTTTTATCTGATGTGGCGATTTTAACAAGTCATGTACATTTAGTCCATTCTTATATTGACTAGCTCAGTCAAGACTCTAGTTTTTACCATGACTATTTTCTATTGTTTTTAAATTTCATTTCAATAGATTTAACTAATGGTAAATTTTAATTTTACATCAGTAATAGTACTGCAATTCGATTGATTGTAATTACATGTTATCACTCTGTCTCTCAAATATTCCTAACTAACTTGTTAGGAAGAGTTTCATGTTATTATATGTCAACTTAATATGATAGATATAAAAAAAATCACATACAATAAAGTCTATAAAAATTAATTTCTTTCTTTCACTTTTACTTGTCCACTTTGCACAATGATTAGAATAAATATTTTATCATAATACTCATATTAATTAATGTTTAGTATTAAGTCTTAAAAAAATGATTTGGAAAATAAGTAATTAATATTAAGGATAAAACATGAAAAAAGAATATGTTTTTCTCTTAATATGCTAAAAGTAACAAGTAAAAAATAAAAATATATTTGTAGTATAGTGAATGGAAGGAGTATACCCTTTTCCCGTAAAGAACGTGAAGGATTTGAATTTGCAGAACCCTTTAATTTCGTCATGATTCCACCAAAAATTGTATCGTGTTAAAGTCTATTTGATCGAGTGTTCCACCCCATTATATATAAATCATCATATTTAACTAAAAAACTAAAGGTGAGAATATATATTAATTTAGCATAGTCATGTTACTCACTGTGCTGTATTAAATCAATGGATAAAAGCTTTGAGATAAATATGTGGAGTGTTATTCTAATTTATGTTGGGCAACATGACATATGAGGACACATGGTTGGACAGAATATTGGATATGTCCGATCGAACAATTTTATCTTTTTAACCTACATACCTGCCTGCCTCGACTATACCAAATTCAACTAGCTAGCATATATCCTTTGTATTTATCTTTATCTGTTTTTTTTTTTTTTTTGAAAAGTAGGTACGTCCAAAAGAAAGATACTCTACTCTTGCTAGCTTACAACATTTCAATAACATCAAACTGCAATGTCAAATATATTACTCTCGGGCCCGTTTCAATTTCTTTGTCTTACTTTTCTTTTTAATCCGTTTCAATAAGAATGACTTTTTTCTTTTTTGACAACTCTTTAACTTCAATTTTTTGCACAACATATTTAAGACCATAAGATTATAAGAAATTTTAGTACTTCTACATATTTTTTAGTTTAAGATCACAAGATTCAAACATTTTCTTTATTTTCTTAAACTCTGTTTCAAATCAATAATGGAGGAAAAATAATTCTTTGACTTAGGGAATATTTCATATATTGATCAGTGCATAAGTGATAAGCTTAATGCTAGGTAGCTATGCATTTCATTCACACCAAGTGTGACAAGCTGGAATTGCCCATCCGGGATTATTGACAAGTCCCACTGTGATGGCTATTGACTTCACATGATTCACTTGTTCACTCTATCACAGAAATTATTATAATTCCATAGCAATTGTATGTGGGCAGCAATTGCTTTGGAAATTTGCATGCTTTAGCCTTAAATTCTCACATGTCACATGTGAAGTGCTGCATTTTACAACTATTTGAATTTGTGAAACGCACAGTAACTAACCGCCCAGCTCAATTTGCTCCATGACTTTATTTGGCAATATAATTTTAAAATCATTTTGTCTTCTCTCAATCCCTAATTGTTATATAAAATATCTTAAATGATTGCAAAATTATTATACAAGTCTAGCTTTCCTAATATCGTACAATGCAAATAAATACATTGTGATAACACACAACGCAAACATCATTATATAAACATCAAGGATTTAATATATATATATATATATATATATATATTTTTTTTTTTGTATAATCTAATTAAGTAAAATTATGGACGAGAAAAGTCATCAGAAGGTGGTCGAAATCATTGGTGTCGAATAGCGAGAGAAATAGAGAACCAAGTGTTAAATTAAGTCTTGAACCTAACTCAGCTTCAAAAATTAATTCAAAAGAAGAAAGACTTCAAACCTTATAAGGAACCCAAAATTTTCGTCCTTCACCTATATAAATTTCATTCCATTTATCACCAAGCTTTTAAAATTTCCAAGGGCCTGCTATGCACACTTTGGATATGATACTCCTCATTCACATTCTTGATCCGTCTTAAATGAGTGAAATTATAGAGATTGTGTAGTCACATGGTTTTTGACCTACTTCTTATTTTTAGAAAAAAATGAATTTATACCCGTAGACAACGTGTTTAGTGATATTTTATTAATAACAAAAAATCCTCAACTAGGATAGGTACATGGTTTTGGACCTACTCTTACTAAAGCCCACCTAAAATAATTTTTCCGTTCATTTTAACTTGTCCACTATACTAAGAACACATTCTCACTTTTATTTATTACACTTTGAGCATATCAAGGGAAAAATATATATTTTTTCATATTTTACCTTAATATTAATTACTTATTCTCCAAATCATTTTTTAAAACTAAATATCAATTAATATAAATATTATGATAAAATACTTATGTCAATTATTATTTCGTAAAGACATACAAAGTCTAAAGTGCTCCAAGAGAGTATAGGATAGGATAAGCGCAGTAGGTAATGAAAGGACAGAGGCATGTGCTCCATTTGGGGCTAGACCTTTGCTAGACCACTTCATGCCTTGCATTTAACTCTACCCATGTGGTTTCCACATTGCAAGTGTGGAACGTTAAAGCCTACCCGCTTATATTAAGCACAGACAGAGTTAGAATTTAAAATTTATGAGTTTAGAATATTTTTTTTTAATTATTGAGTTTTAAATTAATGTAATTTATATATGTCTAATGAATTTCTTAAAACAAATACAAAATTTGGAATAAAATTGTTAGGTTCGACCAAATTTGTAACATGTATTCTTACTCTGCCCCGATGTTATTAAGTCCAGTCTTTAGCATTTATACAATATTAATGCACTATGGTCTACGCTGCTAGCCTTTCTTGGCAAGTGAGTACAGATCTAGTACTACAAATTAAACTTAAAAAGGACATGGGATGCATTTAGTGATTGACTTGTATCAATTCATATGATTAGTTGTTAAATAAATTTGTGTGGAGTTTGGTATCTGCTAAATTAGATAATAAGGTGCCAAATTTAACCATAACCATATAACTCGCTCACATTCAGTCAGGTTAGGCTAGACATATATCATTGGGGGATCAATTTGAATATATTAAATCCAAATTAGTCCATTTGAAAGCTTGACCGAATTTGGGCAGTCTGCATATATAGCTCAAAAAGTGACCATAAGAGAACTTATCAAAACATTTAAAACAGAAATTATCTGGGTTTTGGTTAGTTAGATAATGTCATGACATATAAAAGAAAAGCTTTTGTTTGTATGATTTGTGACTAAACAAATTATAAAAAAATAAATAAATTGAGTTGAACAAGTTAGGTCATGATCCATTACTTAGGGTACAAATTAACTCACATGTTACTAGAAACATAGGTTTTTCACATTACAAAATAAGTAGGAAACTTGTGCTATAAAACATGATTTTTCTACTCATTTCCCATTAAACTAGTTCAATGGAAAAACACATGGTGTAAAACAGATTTTCACTGAAATACTGAAAAGTTTCCTAATTTTTCTGTATGAAAGCATTACTGTACTATTTTTTTTTCTTTTCTCACCAATTCAATTAAAATATCTGTTGGAATAGCCACTGAATATTTTTCAGTGGAAATTTCAGTAGAAAAATATGAACTTTTTAGTAGTGACATCTTCACCTGGTAGATTGGAAAATATATGATCAAACTCATTATTGATTTTATACTCTTGGGTTGTTTGGTGTGAGGTATAAGGTATAATAGTTTCGGGATAAAATGCAGGACTATTTTATTTTGTGTTTGGTTAGAGGTATTAATTAGTCCCGGGATTATTTATCCCACCATTTATATCATAGTGATGGAATAAGTTATCCCATATACATGGTGAGATAACTAATCCCAAGATAACTTATTTCCAACCAAATGACCCCTCAGATGAAAAAGGACGGCTAATTATCAGTTTTAAAGACACTTTCAACTATTACCCAACATAATGACACTTTTCAAAATATAACAAATTAGGAAAATAGAGGTTCCCTTGATTTTTGGGTAATTTACCTAAGACACACATCTTTAGAAGCTAATTATTCTTTTTCCCACCTCCTTTACCGCTCGGATACATCCCTCTACTCGGATACATCGCCTCACCTCGAGATACATCACCTCACCTCTGGATACATCCCCAAACTACTCGAATACATCGGAATCCCATTGGATACATCCCAAACCACTCGAATACATCGGCATCCTTTTGGTTTTACCTTTGATACATCGGGTGGAATGTATCCGAAGTGAGGCGATGTATCACGAGTTGAGGCAATGTATCATGACCTGGGGCGATGTATCCGAGTGTTTTATGTGGTATATTAAGTAATTAAAATAAAGTAATGGGAGAGTAAGTAAATATAGTAAGGAGGTATGTCTCTTTAGGTAATTAATTTATCCTTGATTTTAAGCTCATATTCTGATTTCTCGTTACCACCTAACCCTAATCCTTCTCTCTCTATACCACCTTTAATCCCATTGCTAGCCCATCTCCCCCTTCGACTATTGCCGCCCTCTTTACCGGTCGAGGAGCTAGTAGTGGAATTTCTTTCTACTCCTATTTCTTCTCTTTTGATGCACTTGGAGGCTAAAATGTAGTGGTTTCCTACATTCCCATCACGACTAACATGTAGTAATTTATTGTCAGATCAATGTACATACATGATACAAGTGTGCATATCATTGTATATCATGTGTATGTCAAGTGTATACATGATATACATATAATATACAAGTATACATAGAGAGAAAAAGTTGTGTAAGCTAGGAGAGAGCTCCGCCGAAAAGGAACAAAGTAATGAATAGAGTCATTCCATTTTCCGGTGATGCTCCAACTATTTCCCAGCAAACAGGCAGCCACGGGTGGATGGGACAACGAAGGCTAGGTTTTGTAAAAGTCTTTATTTTGTATAATTTCAAATATAGTCAAGTTTTCTTTACAAAAAAAATAGCACAAAATGAACTAGCTACAAAAGAAAATTACAAAAAAAATAGCGGCATGTATATGTGATGTATATGTAATGTATCGATAGTGTATAAAAATTATGTAATGTATCAAAATTGTATAAATAGTGTATAAACATGTATCGATATTGTATAAAAATTATCTAATGTATCAAAATTATATAAATAGTGTATAAACGTGTATCGATATTGTATAAAAGTTATGTAATGTATCAAAATTGTATAAATAATGTATAAAACGTGTATCGATATTGTATATATAGTGCATAAACGTGTATTAATATTATATAAATAGTGTATACAAGTGTATTGATCTTTTTTTCCAGGCATTAAGTCTCTAAATGGAAGCATAATAAACAACAAAGCTTTCAACTATCAATACAACCTCTCCAAACAAGTTCTTTCAATCCCGACCAACTCAAAATCTCCTCTAAACCGTCTCAAATTTTAGATATGAGCTCCCCTTGATGTTTCGAGTCTTTTGATATATAATACGCTCAAAATAATTCACGTTTGCGGTACGTCAATTTTTTTAAAAAAAAAACATAAAGCAAAAACGAAGAAGAAGCATACCGAAAAGAAGCAACAGAAGAAGAAGAAGCAGAAAGGAGAAGCAGATGCAGAAGAAAGAAGTAGAAGAAAAAAGAAGCTGAAGTAGAAGGAAGAAGAAGATGGCGACGAAGAAGAAGTCATTTTTTTGATAAAAATTATAACCAAGTGACTAATTTGTTTAATTTTTCCTTTAAACTTTATGAGGACCACATGCCATGCTGATATTGTTCACAATTATTAGTGACTACTATAAAGATTACTGGACCTTTAAACTTTCAAGTTGAATAAGCCCAAGACTCGAGTGAGATCCAATTGCTCTTGCACTAGATTTTGTAACTAAAGCAAATTAAGTTTATGGAGGGATTTTTCTTATTTTGAGGTGGTCTTTAATTTTTTTTCTTTAAAAAGGATGGTCATTATTTTTTATTTTTGCTATTCATTCAATGAAAATTTGTAAATCAAAGTATGTTTATTTATGACCTAATTCACTCGATATAAGTTTAAAGAACTTCTGCCTCGCTCGGCATAAATTCTGTAGAAATTAAGTTGTGCTTTTTATGACAAAACTTGTAGGTTCTGAAATTGAATTTTTGTCTTACCCGATATAAGTAGTACTGTAGGAATTAAGTTATGCAGTACGACATAACTTGTGGATTTGAAATTGAACTTTTGTCTCACTCAGCATAAATACTGTAGGAATTAAGCGATGTAGTATGACATAACTTGTGAATTTTGAACTGAAGTTTTGTGCCTCGCTCGACATAAGTTCAACAGGAATTAAGTTATGCAGTACGACCTGACTTGCTATATCTTAGATGATATAACTTGTGATATATAATGATACAAAAATATAATCTTCAACCAAATAAAAATTATTTATTATTTCGGTGTTAGTGATATTTTCGGTCACTTATTTTTTCTTAAGTGCTAAAGAGAAAAAATAAAGACCATCAAATTTGAGAATTAAAATTAAAAATCACTCCAAAATAAAGATATTTGTGCGAATGACACAATCAAGTTTTGTGTGTGACTGACTTATAGGTCAAAAGAAACAAAGCCTGCATCATTCATGGGGCCAAAGGAGAAAGGAAAAGATTTACTAACTCTTAACTCATAAATCATAATCAATGCTCAACCTAATTCGAGCAAACAATTTGTTTGTTTGGTCAAATGATAATTAAAATAAAATTATTCTTGGTTGTCTTATTAATTAATTTGATTTTAATTATGCAAAATTTCATCTCTAAACTTGAAAGAGGAAAATGCAGGTACTAGGAACCTTAAGATGCTTTAGTCAATGGTCAGAAATTAAAGCTAATTAATTACAAAAGTGAGAAACGATTTTCCCTGTGGTGGGCTTCAACAACATGTGTTGTGTAGGTCAAAAACCCTACAAAAATTAGTGATAATTCATTATCCCTCCTAGAAGCATAATCATGCTTATCTTTAATTAAGTACCTATCAAACTCAAATTTATTCATCATCATGAATATGTACAAACTACATTCTTACACATTTTTAGTTTACTTAACTAATTTCATGATCATAAATACTCATAATTATAATTTAACTCCCTTTACCTTCCACTTCTTCTTAAAGCCTTTGAAACATCAAAGAAACTATAAATTCCCACAACTAATTAAGGTTCCTCGTATTAACTATCAATATTCTCATTGTTGAATGATATGTAGTCACTTGTTTAGCAATTTTGAATTTGTTAGAACTTGATTAGGAAGAAGAGATGTACGAATGTTTCATTGAGGAAGTGCGAAAGGTTGGTTATGGATGATTTCAGAAGGGGTAGAGGTAGGCCAAAGAAGTATGGGGGGAAGTGATTAGATAGGACATGACACGGTTTTAACTTACTGAGGACATGCATGATCATAGATAGGAAGTTGTAGAGGACACGGATTAGGGTAAAGTTTAGTAGGTAGTAGAATATTGTCTCGTTTATCTTTCCATACTAGTAGTCGTAGCATTATTCTTGTAGTTTCTTGTCCTTCCATTTCTGTTACTATTTGTTATTTCTTTTATTTCAATTATTGCATTATTTTGTTGTAATTACTGTTCAGAATGATTTGTCATGATATTCATTCAATTTTGCCATGACTTCTTCGCTTCAATTATTTCTTTTTTCGTATTGCTTTGAACTGTTTTTCTTGAGCCAGGGATCTATTAGAAACAATCTCTCTACATCCAATGTAAGGAAGGATAAGATCAATGTACACTCTATCATTTTCAAACCCTACTCTGTGAAATTATACTTGGTATGTTATTGTTATTATATTGTATTTCAAGGAAAAACATTTGACATTGAAAGAAACAATTAAATTTACTGACAAGATGGAAGAAAGAAAGAAACACTCTCATGTCCAAATTAAGATCGTACAAAGCAGGTAATGATGGTCAAAGACTAATTAACATGTTTATTAATTTGTTTTAAATGAATTTGGTCAAAAAAGAGAGAGGAAAAAATAAATATGGAAGACTCCTTTTAGCTCTACATCAGATTATGAATCATCTAGTGTTATAGAGTAGTGATTAACAGCCATCTTAAAAGATAATAGGGTCCATTTAATGGACTTAATTATAATGACAAGATATATGAAAATAATGGGGTTAAACTAACCATGAGGAGCCCATATTCAAATATCTGATGTTGATTAAGTTCAAAGTTAGAACAACTAATGACATTTCCACTTTCACGACATCTAGCTGTTTAAAGATAATCTAGATTATCATGCCTACACATATATAGATCACTGTTAATTTCTTAATTAGTGAAAGATAGGACGTACGACTATAATTCATGCTAATTAAATAATTGGGTCATCCATGCATGTGACTAACTCGATTCAGTGATCTTATTCTATTACATTATACTCACATAATTTTTATCATTATCCCAATTTTGCGCTAAAAATTATGGGCGTGTCTTGTTAAAGGATTTGAATAAAAAACTTCTGGATGGTTACATTTATGAATGATGAGAAGTTACCACTTACCACACGGTTATTTTGAAAAAAGAAATAACGTAAAAAAGAATAAAAAAGTAGAGAAGATTTCTTCTTCTTGCTCTCCTCTTCCCTCCAAAAGAACACACAAAAATATTCTTAAGAATGACTCATAAATATCTTCCATCCATCAATATAATTGTTTAAAATTATTCTTAAATTATCTTTTGGTTCAAAAATACTCCTCAAACTAAAACAAAATAGTTAAGAATATGTAGACAATCATAATAAGCAATATGGCTTTTTCTAAATTGGAAAAAATCATCAGATTTAGAGTGTGAGTTTGAGGGGTGTTTCTGAACCAAAATAAATAGGTTGAAAATATTTTTGAATCAATTGATGAATGGGTGTATTTGCAAATCTTTTTTCATACGTTAAAAATTCTTTTTCCTTATTAGTTTGTGGAACTAAATCCTTGTTTCCTAGTGAAACAAAGTAGGATTTATGATTAGTTTCTTGTTAATGATCTTCTTCAAATTCTTCATTGCGAAAAACAAGTACACAAAATTGTTGATTGCTGTGTCCATGCTTAAAATTACATTTTTAATTTCCAACAATTCATATACAGTAAAAATATACTTCATTCGTTTTAACTTTTAATTTGTTCGTATTACTTTCTTTTTAATCCTTTTAAAAAGAATGTCTCTTTTATGTTTTGTCAATTTTTTAATTCTAGTTTCTTCACATGACACTTTTAAGACCACAAGATTTACCGGGTATTTTGATACATTCTACACGTTTTTAGCTTAAGACCACAAGATTGAAAACTCTTCTTTACGTTTTTAAACTCCGTGTCAACTTAAAACCAGATAAACAAATTGAAACCGGAGAGTATATACCGGATATACAAGAAAAGGGCCAGGGATATTACCGGATATATTTAGATCATGGAAGAATACTTAGGACAAATAACAGAACAGACGTACATCTAAAATGGCCAATAATAAAAAGAGAGACAAATATTGGTGCTTCAAGGATTACTTTATTTGTCCAGACAAAATGTTATTTATGGTTGAAACTTAGAATTAAGCATTGCAGAATTAGGAATACTTCCAGGTTTAAATGTTGTGATTAAATATAGGTGCTCTTCAATTTTGAAAGAGATCAAACATGCATATGGATTAATTAAAAATATCGGAGAATCCGATTACAGAGACGGATTTAGAGTGTATTCGAGTTGTTCAATTGAACATAATTCTTTTTAGTTTAAACTATAGTATATATTCCTAGACGTCTGAACAAATTAAATAGCTTATAATTTAGCTAAAAAAAATTTCCTTTGTTGTAAGAGTTATCTTGAGAGTGAATAACTTGAATTGGTTTTAAAATTTATACTGTTCTGTTATATGTATTTATTAAACATTGGATATGTTTCTTTATAACCTGAGGAAATTGCATGCATGCATTACTTTTGATCAGACATAACCCAAAATTGTGTAGACATTATAATACATGAGGCATAACATTATTATGTGCATGCCAGTGAACTAAAAAAAGGTCTGTCCGCACAATTTTGGTAGGTGTGTTATCGACTGCAATATATTCTTGGCACTGCTGGGCTAGAATTACCATTGATCTTAATTTTACTAATCTCTCCACTTTAATTTGTTTGTCTAGTTTGACTTGGCACGGAGTTTAAGAAAGTAAAGAAAACTTTTGAATTTTATCATTTTTAAATCAAAGATATGTATAATGTACTAAAATGACATTTAGTTTTGTGGTTTAAAACGGACTAAAAAGAAAAAGTAAGACAAACAAATTGAAACGAAGGGAATATCTCTTTTTTTTTTACCCCTCCTAAGAATGCCCACCTTTTTTTACTTTTTTGGTGACTCAACCCCAAACCTTAGGGTTGGATCGGAGTTCTGTGGACCACATAATTAAATTTGGGCAGTAAGACGGCAAATTAAGTTTAGCTGGTCATCTATAATTAGAAACCAATCAGTCATGTTGGAGGGTAATTAATTAACTGAAAGATGATTTATTAAGATCTTCTCTATAAAAGAAATGAATGACAAATCTTTTTTAAGCCAAGCAATAAACATGGTAAGTAGGTTTGATTGGAATTAGCTGTTGAGCAATCAAGATCACAACGACCCATTTCTAGAGAAATTTACCAAGAAAAGACCCCATGAATCAATAAATAGTAATCCACTATAGAAAAGAAAAGAAAAGAAAAAGAAATGAGTGCTAGCATATAATCAATATAATGGTCAAAGTTGTTAATGTCATATAATCAACAAAGAATAATATTTGTAATAAAACTTTCTTAAATGTGAATTTGTAATTTTAAAAATAAGATAGGTTACTAGCTACAATAGGTAAGGAAGTGTTAAAATTCATTACATTTATAGTGATATATAACTTTGGATGTGTTTGATATGATGAAACATCTTTTTCGAAAAATATTTTTCAATTTTTCTATAATTGATTGGTTAAATTTTTAGAGAATATTTTTTCTAATATTTCTTAAAAATGAGAAAAATAACTTCATGTTAGAAGTAGGGAAAACAAAGTTCCAATACACCCCATACGCAATAACCCCCACCACCCTCCCATCCCTATCCCCACATTTATATGTTTGCCTAGATTATATATAAATATACTTTCGAAATAATATTTTCTGCTTACTAATCAAACACATCAAATAAAAAATAGTAAGAAAAAATCCCTTCTTTTCCAGGAAAATATTTTCCTTCATACCAAACACACCCTTAAACTCATTACTTTATAAGCTATTTGATTGTGCAACTATTTTTAATAGGTCATTGCATTGCGTAGAACTTAAACTCTATAAGTAATATGATTTTACTTTCTAGCATTGAGCCGTAAAAACATGTCTTCTAGGGTTAGGGTTTGCTAAGAAAATCAAGAAACACGACCTCTATATAAGTGCAAGATTTTTAGCTTCTCCAAATCCCCCAAAAATATCTTCCACACATATTAATTCCATTAGTCATTTTTCTTATATCTGAAAATTATCTCTATATATAGTACTCAAAACAATTAAAGATGAGAAAGATTCAACTGGTTGTGAAGCGAGACGACAACTCAGGCTCATCAGAAAACTCTACTAATTCAGCTTTTACGGTGAGAAGAGTGAGATATAAAGAGTGCCAGAAGAATCATGCCGCGGGTGTAGGAGGATATGCAGTTGATGGGTGCCGGGAGTTCATGCCTAGTGGTGAACCAGGAACAAGCAGCGCATTTATTTGCGCTGCCTGTGGCTGTCACCGCAATTTCCACAGAAGACAAGTGGAAACTGAAGTTGCCTCTTCTTCTTCTTCGTCGCCGTCTTCCCCTTCTTGCTATACCACATAGAGTGAGCTTTGCTAGTACTATATAAATTTGGGATTGATTTAATTCATTTACACTGACAGTGTAACGAATTTTTATATTATTGATGTATTTTGCATATTGTAAGGAGTAGCTAATATATTTTTCTGAATTAGTTAATCGTAGTTATCATTAATTCAATCGTATAACTTGACTATCGACTAAACTCATTTGAGATTGAGTTTTGGTTTATGCTTTTGTGTTTGAGCGTGAGTGGATGTTGTTGTAGAAACTGGGGAAGGCTCCAGCTTCATTTTATTTTGCGTAATTTCCTTTTTTTGGATGTGTTTGATCGTTTGTAATGATGATTTCCATGGTGTATGGTCAAGATCAGTGAATTAATTATCATTTATTTGATAATTACTACTTAATCCCCAATTTTCTCCATTTGTCTGCCAAGGTTAATTATATATAGTACTATTTTATTGATTCAAATCCTTCAATGTATAAGTGTATTTTATTAGGTAAAATATAGCTGGATGAGCATGTGGCATATATGATAGGCAGGGGATACCCAAGGAAGAATGCTTGGTTAGAGGGCATTCTCGGAGGATTCAACCTTGGTCCACTATTGGGGTCACCAAGGTGATCGTAATCAGGAGAAAGGCGGAAACTCATGGCTCGAAAACAAAAGGATTTATTTCCTGATGTTATTGCAAAAAGACAAGAGGATAGATATGTCAAATATAGTTATATGGTACTTCTTCTTTTTTTTAAATTGAAACGGGCCTCCATTGATCATTAATTTGTGAAATTACAACTTGAGTTTGGTATCCCAAACTATTACAAGATCAAAGAGTAGAGACAAAAGGTTGTTCTACTATAGTTAACATCAAAAAGGTTCAATATAGCACTTTGAAAGGCTAGTTGGACAGAAACAAAAGGAAGTTAGGGCGGTTCATATACAATTTTGGAAGGTTTAATAGGTTTGGATCTAAAATTAGGGAGTTCCCATCTGTCCATGTTGGCAAGACCCCTGACTTGTTTCGGTAGTGCAGAAAAAGAGTTGAATAATTGTATGGTACTTTGCCAACGACAAAAGAATATTAAATGACACAACTAACGGTATTTCTACGTGGAATATAACTATTGAGCATAGTACTTTAGGGCTCGAGTGAAGCTTTTCTATCAATTGATGTGCTACTTTTGTTGCCTATAAATAGTAGTTATTTTAACATACTTCTGAACAATACAAGCAATATATTATTGTGATTCTCGTGATCTAAGCTCTCTATATTTTACTAAGTCCTTATTCTTTAGTGTTTATATATATACAAACATCTTCGGATCAAAAACCTACAGCACTATAACACCTCCGGATTTAGAGTAGACATATATCATTGAAGCTCTATTGCTTCACGAACACATTTGTCTGCTAATAAATAAACTTAATGAGTTAAATCGAGACGTGTTCTTGACCTTATTACAAATTTAACTATATTTTTTTTTTAATAATTAAACAGTGTGGCGCCTACCGTAGGACTAGGATAGTTGTATGTTGATTTAACTCACTACTCTACCTTCTATTTAGCTTAAATTTATTAGTGATAGTCTGCATGTCCTACCGATTTAGTTGTTTAACTATATTAGTTAGCTATCGATGAAACAAGTTGCCTAACGTGTTTCAACAGTAAGAAAACAGTAACTAAATAACACAGTGATTTTTACGTGAAAAATCACTCGGCTCACAAAGGTGTAAAAACCACGACCTGTACCTCTACAGGATTTAACCCCAACTTCACTAACACAATGAGCCTCAACAAAATGATTACAACTCGATGTAACCTAGGAATTATAAACTCTAATCCCTAACAACACCAACCACCCAAAGTTTGTATTTCCCAAATCTTCGAGCTAACCCAACTTGAAGACTACAATCTTACTTCAGTTTATAACACACTGAACTATGATTACAACTCAAAGAACAACTCCTAATACATCACTACTAAGATACCTTAGCTGGACTATGTACTTAGGACCAGGTTCTTCAATGTGTTTCTTCAGTATCCTCCGTTGCACTTGCTAAAGTCAATTTCACAATTGCCTTTTTATTCTCCGTGAGTGCACCAGTGCTTTGGATAGTAGCTCTGCTATTTAAGCACGACTCATCAAGGAGTTCTTCTCTCATTTGAACTCATTTTATCATTCGAACTCTACTTTCATAGACTTCTACTTCAAGTGGGACTTCTTGTTGTACTCAAACTCATCCCTTCATTTGTGTTGTAGTCCAACTCTACTTTATCCGTACTGGCATATTTCTTTGCTGACTCAATTTTTCCAGCTATCTTTCCTATGCGGAGTTGACATGTCACAGTCCTACTTCACTTGGGATTCCTGTGAGCTGATATCCTATGGACCAAGTTGAGCGACCTGTTTCATGCTTTGTGCAGACTTTGAGTTCTTACATGAGTAGACTTCTAATTCCACAAGAACTCTCTTGATTCTTGGACTCTTTTCTTTCTTGGACTCTCTTGGTCTATCCATATGTATACTCCTTATCATATATAGACTCTTATTTGATTCGTGCTTTGTGCAAACTTTGAGGACCTTTCTACTTGAGACTCCTTCATTTCAAGGAATCCTAATGCAAGTTGGACTCTGCATGATGGAACAGGTAGTATAACACGTTTCATGTACGTGTTTTACTATTTTGTCAATCATCAAAACTTCACGAGTCCTAACAAATTCCCTTTTTTTGATGATGACAAACTCATGCCCTTGTGCATTCTATTTCAGTACCAATATCTTGACCTGTGAACACTAAAGCATAAAACACTTGAATGAACCAGGTTAGTTAACTGGGTTATAAAAGTTGCACAACCCTTATCTTCCCCCTTTTGGCATCATTCAAAAATAGTTTCAACCATATGAATAGCAAAGCATTAGAAGAAACATATTAGACGAACCAAATTAGAACACTGGGTTATAAATATTACATAGTATACTCACTTCCCCCTTTTGGCATCATAAAATATTGTGAAAACAAATAGCACACTAAGATGGACAAGTTAAACACTCATGGCCACTGGGGCTATCATCTATACAAACACTTAAAGGTAAAAACTCAGTTAGATATAAAAAAGTATTTGCAAAGACAAAGAAATAGCCAGAAGCAAGAGACTAAAACCAAACATTTTCATTGATCATTCATAAGATGCACCACAAATTTTTAACAAAATTAAAAATAATATTAAAGCACTTGTGATGAGAGTAGGAAAGATTTGGGAGAGTCAAATGATAGGAGGTCTAGGCTTTTGGTGAAGCTGGAGCATGAGAAGATAATTGAGGATCTTTCTTGAGTAAGTCAAATAAGCATTGTATGTTGGCATAGTTTGTAGCCTTTTCCTCTTTTTTTCGTTCAGCCTTATGACATGCATTTTCCTCTCTAAGAGCATCCTTCTTAACATCATATTGCACATGAAGCATATTCAGTACCTCAAGGTGAGAAGCATGAAGTGCTGCAATCTCCTCATCCTTAGCAATCAAAGCAGCCCTTAGGTGCTGCAAAGGAGCATTGGACCTTCTTAATGAACCAGGTGCCTCAACTTGTTCCATAGGTGCAAATATTTCAGACTCAACCTTTAATTGTTCATCCGTGTTCACCAATTCTAAATCCCTTTCTACAGTGAGCCCAACAGGAGAATTAGGTTCTACTGAGGGGTCCCCAAATATTTCCCTCTAAATAGATTCATCAATGAAATTGAGCCCATCAGATGAATTTGGTTCAACTATGGGGTCACCCAGATATTCCCCCTCACAAGATACATCCTCTTTAACTCCCTCAGCAACATTAACAGCCTCATAGACATATTCCTCCCGATTCACACCCCAGATGATTATCTCTTACTTAGTACCTCAATTTTCTCTTGATCATACACAATAAGAGAACTTTTATCAACAACAATTCTAGTAGTAGCTACTCTCTCAGAATTACTATTCACATGATCAACTCCTAAATCATCAATCAAGTTTGGCTTTGAGGAAAGGTGTGATGAGATGATACTGACAACATTATCAAAAAAAAAAGTCATCATTACCTTGGACTTCTTACATTTGAAAGAGTGATGTTTATGGAGTTCTTTTAGGAGTCAATCTGTTTTGGGCATTTTGAAAGGAATGGATACTAATGCTTTATAATTATTTTTAATATAAAAAAAATTAGGTGCACATATCTCAATCAACATTTTAATGTTTGATCCCATTTTCCTTTTTCAAGTCATTTTCCTGTGACATAGGCAAATATAATGTTATATTGCATGAGTTACTTGAACTTGAAAATGGTATAGACATACAACTAAATGTACAAGTCTGAGCATAAAATTAAACTTAATGTGCACTTTGTACAGTGTTCTTTAGCCAATCATTGAGGGATACTCATGTAATCTTAATCATCCCCAATTAGATTTCTGTGATGGACCAGATTTATTCACATGTTTCATCTATAGTTCCCCCTATCACAAAGTTTTCACTCTTTCCAATGCCATTCCTTGTGAAGTACTCGGGCTATTCTTTTAAACAAAAGCTGGTGTGCTTAGTGACCATGTCTACTGATTTGTTGTTCCCCTTGTCAATGAGCTTTCCTCTAGTTCATCTAATGGAATAGGTGACACAACCTGTTCCATCGTACTCTTCTCAGTGACAACATCTTCATCCTGCAATCTCCTCCATAGGCTCCCTTTTCCACTTTTTCCTTCAATATGTGAGAAGAGCTTTTATTTATCTCCAGTCATATCTTACACTAGCGCTATTTATGTACTACTTCTGCTTGTTTCCTCTCACTTTTGCCTGCAACTGAATCAGAGGTTAGTTTTAGGAATCCAGACAAGCTTGGACCCTTTTTTTTGAACAAAAAGATGAATTAAACTTCTTTTTGTCCAGTTTGGCAAAACATAAATAAGTTTTTCCCTTTTTACATACCTATTCCCTGGACGTATTTCATCACCTTTGATTGACTTTTTCTTTCCATTGGTGACAGTTCTTAGGTTCTTGTTATTCTGATTTATAGCTATTGGAAAAATTGACCTTATGTGACCAATGTTGCCACAGTGTGTGCAAAGATCATCTTTATTCAAAGATGTTTTCTTTACAAAATCTATCCCAACCTTACCACTTTTATTTTGTGGTGTTTCCTTAACAAATCCTAACCCAGTCTTTGCACTATGTGTATTATCACTAAGTTGACTTATAATCATTGAGGACTGAGTTCACCTATTTGCTCTTTCAAGTTCATACTTAGCTCTAGACAATTCTGAGTTAGTTCTTCTAGATTTCTCCCTTTCTAGGTACAATTCATCTTTAAATTTCTTTACGTTCTGTTCACATCTGATTTAATCATCTATTATTTCAGATTTCTCTTTACCAATGACAGTCAATTTTAAAATTTCAGATTTGAGAGACAAAGTGGATTAATCAAATTGCTGGACTTATTCCTTTAAGGATTGTTTTTCCTTTTCCAGTCTAATTTTGATATTCTCAAGATCAAAATACTTATACTTTAGACTAGTTAAGGATACCAACAATTGTTCTCTCTTCTCATTTGAATCCTGAAGACTATCTATGATAGTTATCATTAAAGAGGCCAACTTTTTCTTAGAAAATAATTTTAACTTATCTTTTAAGTCAAGAATGTTTACCTCTTTCCGTTCAGTATTTGATGTTGAGTCTGACTCTGAGTCCTCCATGGCCATAAATGCAAAATCATTTGTGGATTCATCATCTGACTCATCATAACATGTTCCTTCATAAGCGTTCTCAAGAGTGTCCCAAATTTATTTTGCGGTGGTACAACCTGAGATCTTTTTTTACTCATCTGGTCCAAGTCCGCAAACAAGACTGTTCTTGGCCTTAGCATTTTTCTTGAGTGCAATAAGATCTGTAGGAGTGAATTCAGCTCTTTCTTTTCTTACATCATTTTCTTCGGCATCTTTCTTCATCGGTATTTTTGGTCCATCGGTAATCCTATCCCATAGTTCATAATCTTCAGCTTTCAAGAAGTTCTCCATTCGAGCTTTCCACTAAACAAAATATTCTCCATTGAATAATGGAGGCCTATTGATGTCTTTTCCCTCACCATGTCTGAGTGGAAGTGCAGAATTCATTTTGATCTTATCTTAATGTGTTAGCCTTCACAAGATAACCCGCTCTGATACCAATTGATAGTCTGCACGTCCTACCGATTTAGTTGTTTAACTATATTAGTTACCTATCAATGAAACAAGTTGTCTAACATGTTTCAACAGTAAGAAAACAGTAACTAAATAACACAGTGATTTTTACGCGGAAAATCACTCGGCTCACAAAGGTGTAAAAACCACGACCTGTACCTCTACAGGATTTAACCCCAACTTCACTAACACAATGAGCCTCAACAAAATGATTACAACTCGATGTAACCTAGGAATTATAAACTCTAATCCCTAACAACACCAACCACCCAAAGTTTGTGTTTCCCAAATCTTCGAATTAACCCAACTTGAAGACTACAATCCTACTTCAGTTTATAACACATTGAACTATGATTACAACTCAAAGAACAACTCCTAATACATCACTACTAAGACACCTTAGCTGGACTATGTACTTATGACCAGGTTCTTCAATGTGTTTCTTCAGTATCCTCCGTTGCACTTGCTAAAGTCAATTTCACAATTGCCTTTTTATTCTCTGTGAGTACACCAGTGCTTTGGATAGCAGCTCTGCTATTTAAGCACGACTCCTCAAGGAGTTTTTCTCTCATTTGAACTCCTTTTCTCATTCGAACTCTACTTGCATAGACTTCTGCTTCAAGTGGGACTTCTTATTGTACTCAAACTCATCCCTTCATTTGTGTTGTAGTCCAACTCTACTTCATCCATACTGGCATATTTCTTTGCTGACTCAATTTTTCCAGCTATCTTTCCTATGCGGAGTTATCATGTCACAGTCCTACTTCACTTGGGATTCCTGTGACCTAATGTCCTATGGACCAGGTTGAGCGACCTGTTTCATGCTTTGTGCAGACTTTGAGTTCTTACATGAGTAGACTTCTAATTCCATAAAAACTCTCTTGATTCTTGGACTCTCTTCTTTCTTGGACTCTCTTGGTCTATCCATATGTATACTCCTTATCATATATAGACTCTTATTTGATTCGTGTTTTGTGCAGACTTTGAGGTCTTTTCTACTTGAGACTCCTTCATTTCATGGAATCCTAATGCAAGTTGGACTTTGCATGATGGAACAGGTAGTATAACACGTTTCATGTACGTGTTTCACTATTTTGTCAATCATCAAAACTTCACGAGTCCTAATAGTTAGTTTTACATGAATCACTCTTTACAAACAAAAAACAAAGCAACGAGTATGCATCTAATGCACGACTCTCAAATGAGAACAAGGATCAAACATGCCTTCAAGAAGAGAAGAACCCCATCAATATCATATTGAAACAGAATTTGATGTCGAGGACATGGATCTGTCTCGTGTAAATGTGCGAAGATGCACGAGGAAGATAACTCTCAAGGAGGTGAAGGCTCAAGAATACGAGGGTCGAGCTGACATGAATGGCCTAAGGGAAGCTTTACTACTTTGACCGAACAACAAAAAATCATAATGGACCACATGACTGCGCATAACCTGAAGGTGGTGGGAGTTACAAAAAACGCCGGTCTTGATCATGGCCTCAAATAATGTGGGAGGAAATAGGCCGCCACCACTAGAAATATACGCATTGCAGAGGAGTTTTAAAGATGAACTGGAGGTTGAAACATGATCAAAAAAGTGTAGGACTAACACGACGGAGGTCAACTTCAAAATATCAGCAACATTTGCTTCGATAGTAAAATTGATCAATAAGGAGCTCAAATTTGTCTTATCAAAACTGAACACTTGGATGAATCACATCCAGGAGCACCGCCGATCCTGAAAGGTCCAGACTCTCAGATATTTATATCTGAAATAAGAATCTATTTTTTTCACAAGTAAATTCTGCTAAAAATGATACAAAAATAAAAATAGCAAAATTAAGCTTAAACTCTATTTTTTTGCTTTTTAAGAATTGAACTTGTCCTTTATGTTACTTTGTCGGTATGTGATACAAATCATGTAGATATTATAGAGGACTAAGGAGTGTCTTTTGAAGAAATGAACCATACTTCTAAAATATCATATCAGTATATGATATATACACCATGTGCGTATCATAAAGACTAAGCTCTTTTTTGAATGAATGAATCATTCCTCTATGATATCCCTGTCCGTACGTATATGATATATACTAGATAAGTATCATACAAAACTAAGAAATGATTACTTGGAGGAATGAACCAGTCCTATGTGATACTATGTCAATATATGATATAAACGTGTGGATATCATAGAGGATAGACAATGCTTTTTTGAAGGAATAAATCTATCCTTTATGATACCTTGTCAGTCTATGATAAATACCAGGTTAGTATCATAAGAGACTGAGTATTTTTCTTGAAGAAATAAATCAATCCTCCATGACCCTATCAGTATATGATATATATCATGTAGGGTATCATAGAACACTCAGTATGCGTTCTGAAGAAATGGATTAGTGCTCTAGATGTCATGTCAATATATGATATATAACATGTGAGTATCATATAAGACTAAGTGTGTTTCTGGAAGGAATGAACAAGACTTCTAAAATATCTTATCAATATATGATATATCATGCGGGTATCATAGAAGACTGAGTGTTCTTCTTGAAGAAATAAATAAGTGCATTATATACCTATTAGTGTATAATATATACCATGTGGGGTATCATAATGGACTGAAGATTGTCTTTTTATGAAAAAATGAATTAGTGATATATGATACTCTATCAGTATATGATATATATCATATGGTTATCATAGAAAACAGAGTGTGTTTCTGAAAGAAATGAACTAGACCTCTGTGATACCCCTTTAATGTATGATATATATCATGTCGGTATCATAGAAGATTGGGTATGTTTCTATAAGGAATGAATCATACCTCTATAATATCATGTCAGTATATGATATATATCATGTGCTTATTATTGATGACTAGTGTGTTTTTGGAGGAAATGGACTAGACATTTTGATAGTCTATCAATATATGATATATGTCGCGCCCTATTTTGAACTGGCCAAAATATGCTTGCAACATCCGGCTCTTTCTGCCTTTGTTTTGGAAAAGGATTTAGAGTCGCCACCTAAATTTTAGGAAAACTTAGGAAACCATTTTTTAATGTAAAACTCTGTTTTTAGTCTGCGAAAACGTTTGAGATTCTGAGTAAGAGTTTTGGTTACTCGAAGGGAAGGTGTTAGGCACCCTTCAAAGCCTATCCGAAGATAGTCCTTAAACTCAGTTTTAGAAACATATTTGGGAAAATTATTTGCTCATTATTTGCTAAAAGGTGATAAAAACATGGTTTATTAATTTAAAGAAAAACTCAAAGTATATGACACATGCCACTACAATAGGCAAAAATATAAAATATACTTATGGTAAAAAGATGAAACATATGTACGTATATGTCAAAATATATGAAAGTTTAATAGCAATAATTAAAGTATGTAAAACTTTATGATTTATAAGAAATATATACTTAAAAGCTATGTAAAAAGATGAAGATATTATTTATAATAAATATGCCTTTGTAAAATAAAATATATGTAGTTCTTAAAGTTTGAGAAAGTTTATGACATGTTTATTAAAAAGGAAGTAAAGATGACGTATGTATATTTAAAATATAGGAAATCATGTGAAAAGTATATTATTTTAAAAAGATTTGGATAAGTAAAAGTATGTAAGAAATATATTGGTAATAGAGAAAAAAGATATAAGAGGAAACCATATTTGTTTTGTAAATATATTTCATGTAAAAGAAAAATTTGAAAATTGAGTAGAGAAACGAGAATTATTTGTTTTCATGTAAGGGAGACTTTTATTCGTAAGGTAAAAAAAAAATGAACATGCATTGAATACGAAAGAAAATATTATGTACGTGAAATGTAATTGTGATAAAAATAATATATGTGTAATTTAAATAGGAAGAAGAGTAAATAAAAATATAAATATATATACCTTGTAGTAGATAGCATATGACATATACACCTTGTGTTTTTAGGCCTCAAAAATCTGAAAATCTGAAAATATATATATAGAGTATAACAAAATACTTGTAAAATATTGGTGTTAGAATAAGAGAATACATAAATTACTAATAAATATAAAGGAGGCTTGCCTAAATTAGATAAAGCATTTTATAATTTAAAGCCTAAGAATGACTAACTATTGGTGTGAAATAAATTGAATCGCTAATTAATGCTTTTGAAAATCTACCGCGAGTTATTTGGAACAAAGTCCTTCTTGAAACGAAGCCTAAGTTAGTAAATAAAAAATCTGCACTATTCACCATTTATCACTACTATTTTTGAAAGTGTTTAAACACTAATTTTAAAGGATTTAAAAGGGAAATTAGAAATATTTGCCTAGGCTAAAGGAATGAAGGAAAACTCTTTCAAAATTTCAAACTAAATATCCTAATCAAATCAAATGGTAAGCCGAAGGATAAATGTTAATCGAAGTCACAAAGAAAAACACATATCTAAATAATACAAGGTTAGTTAAACAAATTCAAATAATAAGAAAAACATATAGAAAATAAAGGGCTAAGTATATTAAGTTCCTTTGGAGGAATTAATCTCCTAGTGAGTGACTCCGAAACACCGCGATGGTTCCTAATAGTTGTTCGACCCAAAACATATTTGGGCCGAGATTGAGTTTCAAATGAGAACTCCAACTCTCCGGGGTGTACATGAAACAAAGAAAGGTGATAAGGATTAGTAACTTGCATAAAAAAAAAAAAAAAAATATAGAAATATGCCAAACTTAACAATAAAGTGATAAAGAAAACAAACATGCTATTTGGTAAATACACAAGAATATATGAAAGACGACATGTAACCATATTTGCTTCATTTTTTAGCAAATGATCGAATTTATTTGACTAGAGCACAAACGAACTAACATGAGATGATTATCCGAAAAGAACTTAGGCAAAACGAACATTTTCAACACTAGTCGATTATTGAAAAACAAAGTACACAACAAGTAGCAATATAAAACTTTATTATTATTTATTTCAAATAAAGAAAGTAGTTATGAAACAAAACACTTCAAAAAGATAAGACTAACAACCGGGAGATTAAAGGAGAACCAAACTACTACGTTGGCTTATAATGAGTTCCTTAAGCTAGTATTCCCGAAATGGATCCCGAGTTAAAACCAAAATAATGAAAATACGGGCAGCCCTCTTCTTCTAACAAATGCACACTAAATCAACCACTTTTTACTAGGATTAAGGTGTCTTGAAGAAAAGTTAGATCGCAAGCAAGACCACAATGTTTTACAAACGCCGAAAATATAATCATAATATGTATATTCCTACTTTAAACAAACGTTTTCGGGACTAAAAAAAAAAATGACAAACCTATTGAAACCTTTACCTTAAGAATTTAAACTTCAAGAAACTTAAACATGGCATACATACACCTTTTCCGATTTAAACAAAATCAGCCCCCTAATTGATTAAAACAAGACGGGACGATTACATACTCTTACAACTCAATCCGTAAGGGAAAACAAAAAGAAAACTCAATTTTTATGAAGAGTAAACATTGATCCTAATCTCTAGTTATGCAACAAAAGTAGCCATGTTCATTTGAAGACTTGGAGCCTCTTGAAAATTATTTCAAGTTGAATCAAGATTACAAATAGTTTACAAAGCATACCATGGACTATAGATACAACCATATCACAAACTTGTTCAAATTGATTAGAAAATACCTTACCAGTGGGTTTCTAGCTTATTCAAATCACCCTTTAAAAAACTCAAGTTGCAACCTCTATATTTACGTGGTAAAACGAAACAAAACCAACAAACCAAACGTATAAAGAAATCTCAAACACATGGTTAATCACCTCTCAAAGGTTAAAATTTGCATAATCCTTTCCATACTAAGGAAGAAAGTAAAAAAAAATCTCACTTTAGGTAGATGACTTAGCTAAAGACATAACCAAACAATTGACGACTTCGAACGAGCAAGTTGAAATATTTCGTAGTTTAAAGCTTGTAGAGTTCCTTTTAAACTAAAGTCAAGAGTTGGAAATTTCATTTAAAGTAAACGACTAATCCAAAACACAATTAACCATAAGTGCCAAATTCAAATATTTAAGCTAAACATTACAATGATCTTGTAATAGACAACTAACCATACTAAAAAAAATCTTCAAACCTCATAGGAATTCTTCAAGCTAAATTACAAGTTTTAAAGCTTTACAAACACATAATTCCAATCCAATGACACTAACGACCAAAGAAACTGATTCAACATAACCCGAACAAAACCAACTTTAAAATCCACATTCACAAACAGATGATCAAACAGCCAACCCCATTCAAAATATCAAACCAAGTCTTGAATTGTAAACACTTCATAATCACATAAGCTAAACCAAACGTCCAGAAACTGATTTTCGTTTCACATTTTAACGCCTAAAATCAGCCAAACATGAACAACCCAAACTCACACGAATCAGTGGATCACAAAACTAAACATAAAGTAATTAGACGGGATAGGATTTACCTTGTGTTGGGCAGCGATTGAGGCCGTCAAATGTTGAGTTTCAAACTAGCGACTTTCGAATCCGACTCCGGTTATCCGAATAGCAAACGAAAACAATCAGGAAGCAAAACGAGTAGTGAGTATATGGAAATCAACAATGAACAACCAGAGAAACAATTTCTAGTGAGCTGTTGATATATTTTTTTTTTTTTGATTTCCGCCCGTCCGTCGCTGAATGATTGTGATTTGTTTCAAGTTTTATATGATCGGTGTCTTTTCTTGTCCCGTTATTCTAGTGGTGTGAATTGTTCCCACCTATAGCCGAAATTCTAAGGCTCCAACGGTTTCTTTCCAAGAATTCAAAATTTGAATTCTTGGAAAGCCAAGTTGCAAAAGAAATGATGAAAATCAGAGAAAAAGGAAGATGAGATGCCTACCTTTTCAGACGGATTTGAAAGAGATGGTGACGGGTCGGCGGTGTGGAGCAGACGGTCGGCTGGGTTTCCTCTTTTCCGAGGTCTGCCACCGGCGGTGACGACCTTTTCGAGGCTACAAAAAGCCTCCGAAAAGGGGAAGGGACGCTGTGAGGTGACGGGAGAGGGTGTTGACGCCATTTGCCCGCAAAATCCGGCGGGTCTTGGGGGTTTGGGCGGCGGCAGCAGGTGGACGAAGTGGGGGTTGTCGGTTGATTTTGGGATGGGAGGGGTCTGCTGGTTTGTGTTGAGAGTGGAGTGAGAGAGTGGAGAGAAAGAGATTAGGGGTGTGTTTAGTGGTGAGGTTGGGCCGGGTCAGGGGTGTTTTTTTTTGGGCTGGGTCGGGTGATTTGGGCTAGGGAGTTTTGGGTAGAAAGGGGTATAAAATTGGCCCAAACAATTAAATGAATTAATTTGTAGAAAGAGTGTAATTTTCCCTAATCGTTTTTCCACTTAATTAATTTAACGATGCATTCTTTCATCCCGATTAATTTTAAATACTTATATAGTTGACTTAAACATAATTTTGATACGCGTAATCGCAATCCTCAATTGATAGAACAATATTTAGGAAATGTTATAGCGATACGATAAAATTTCATTTAGAATAAAAGTTACTATACCAATAACTTGTTAAAAAGAAAGAATTATAAAATATTTTTGGTGATTTTATAAGATACAATATTATTAGTAATTATTATTATAAAAGTAAAGGAACTCATTTTAAAAAATGATTATTGGTGCCAAAATTTTTACTAAAAAATATAGGAATAAGAAAATTATTTTGGAAAAATCCTCGGGATTAAGAAGCATATAAAAATTAATTATGGGAAAAAGGAGGGCCAAAATTGGGTGTCAACAACTTGCCCCTCTTCGAACAAAGATGATGAAAGAGTCTTTGGGCGAAGATGTTGACGTAAAGCCAATTTTGTCTCGACTGGAAATAAAATCAAATTTTTGGAAAGGTCGTACCTATAAAGAGAAAGGTTATTGTCATTATGAATTCGACCGAACTCTGGTCTCTGAGTTGCCTACATATCTCGGGTTTCACGAGAATCAGGCCAATGTAGTTCAAAAATTTTGAGAGGTCCTCAAAATTTTGCCTCAGTGTTGGTTTTATGTCGACATTGGTATTTTTTGCGGTAAAAGGGGAAGATGATTTGGCACGAATGGAGTGGGTGTGGCCATGATCGAAATTGAGCTGCCTACGTATCCCTAAGGAAATGGGAATTAAGGCGGTTGCAGTCCTGAATAGAGGATTATGGTAAACTTTGAGGCAGTCCTCAAAATTTGCCCCAGTGTACGATTTATGGTTGACACTGGTCTCTTAGTTGAGCTTGGAAAGAGTTTTATGGAATTGATGGTAGGTTATTTCCTAGATGACAATAATCTTCTCAAAATGGGTGCACTTTCACAGCCTCCCGATTATAAATGTGGTGCACAACACACCCATAAACGAAACTCTACTAGGTGCATCTCGCATCTTCATAAGATCACATCGAATTGCTGGATGAAAGTAGTCCCTTTGATATCCTCTAGTGGGAACTCTAGGAGATAGAGAAAGGGGTATCGATGCTTGTGAGAGCAGGTGTACTCTGATTTAGAAATATGGACAACTGATTGTAGGAATTGGAGTCGGAGTGCTAGTCTTGAAACTCTGGCTTGTGAGTTTAGTATTCCTCATCAAGCATTGCCTCAATCGCTGCTTAGAGGTAGTTCCACGTTGTAGTGTGTCATCCTGCAAACAGGTAAAAGGGGTTACAAAGTACCTATTGAGGCTCAAAACTGTAAATTAAAATTGTAATGTAAAGAGCAGAGTGTAGATATCCAAACGATTGTTGACGTCTCCATTTTGCGGAGTGGATGTACTGTAGGTGAAATAACCTTGGGAAGTAAAGCCTCCGGCTGGCGG